>CAAKHC010007316.1:12217-26847 GCA_901007825.1 Macroramphosus scolopax
GAATGTTGAACTGGAGGAACAGAGGTGTGATCAAAGATGATTGGCCTGCTGCATACCGATACACACTCGCTTTGAATTCCCTGTTGAACAGGAGAAAACGCTCAGCTCGTTGCTGCAGTCATAGCTCGTAGTGTCTAATGTGCTTCATCTGTGTGTGTATATTTTAATGGATATTTTAAAGTACACTGATATGTGTATCTTACAACCAGGGACCTGTATACATATTCAATGATCTACAGACCAGGGAGCAGTGTTGGTATTGATATTCAGCAGCTCTTGATCTGCATCCTCAGACATCCCTCCTGGTTGTATGGACACCTGGGATTCCAGTTTAATGTTATTTAGGAGCTGATAGGAATGTAAACCGGCGTAGCTTTGGTACTTTAGTATCAGGTCTCAGAGCTGCAGGGTTTATATTGTAAGCTCTCAATCAATTTTGAATGGAGCAGGATGACGATCCTGTCAGGTTTTGAAATGTCACTCACATGCCAACTGGGTGAATATCCCCCAAAATAAAAAGGAAGAGATATCTGGGTTTGTTTCACTCAGAGAAATTATGAATAAGACATGTTTGAATAGTCAGACACAAAGATAACACAGAATACACAAGGAGAGCACCAACAGGGTTTTACCAATACAGTTATTTGACTTTTACAGACATTTTGTTTTGATACCAAATTCAAGGAAATTAAGATTTGATTTCCCAACGCAATGTTAGCTGAACTACATGTACTCTTAATACCGTGGTTTTCAAAGTCCGCACCACAAAGCGGTCCTGAAAGTGCTGCCGCTGTTAATGTACAAAACCTGACATGTTTTTTTATAGACATCTAGCAGAAGGGGCCCAAGACAGAATCTAATGCTGCTGGGAGGCTTTGGCATGGACAAGTTCAGGAACCCCTGATTTAATATACCGGCGTGAGTGAATCAAAGTTTCCAGGTTTCTCACCCTGCCACAGGTTTGACATATCACAAGTCCCCACGTTGACAGGGAAGAATAACGTGTTCAACTTCAGAAATATGTGACATAAAGTTAATAAAGTATTCTGCCAAAAGTGCAGAGATGACAGTAGCAATTAGCTTCTGCTCCATATGGAGAGGAACAAATGACAGGAGGAATTAATGCATTCTTTGATATGTTGTGAAAAAAAAAGATAAAGCAGGTAGAGTGGCAGTCAATTAAAGGCTCCCAGTGAGCCAGAGAGGCTACAACACTCAACTTCTCAACGTGACACCTTCGATTAGAGACTTATTATGTTGAAATGTTAATGGCTCTTAAAAGTTTGAGTGAGTAAAGTTCAGTCTACTATTTTTAATGAGTGCCCGCTGTAACTCAGGGTGACGTGAATAGACTTATAGGTTGTAGTGAGTCCCTGGAAACTGGGTCAGAGGATCATTGGATCAGCCAATCATACCACGGCACCAGTGAATTCTGGAGTGACTAACTCTTTACACTAGAATGAGCAGCCTGAAGTAAAGGAATAAATATAGAAATACATTTTGTATTGTTTTACTGTAACGACAGTTTGATTGAAACTCAGAGTCGAGAGGCGGAGACAAAATCTGTCCTGCCAAAGTACCTGAAGAATCGTCTCTGTGGTAGTTCCTGCTGCAGCAGGTGTCTCCAGGACACGCATAGTGAAAACAGCCACGTGCTGTTGTGCAGCTGGTAGAAAACAAAGGAAATCTATGATCTTGAAATCAAGCTATTAACTATTTCCAGGCGAAAGAAGAAACATCAGGTCGTTGTTCTCTGCTTGTGTTGCTGACAGCAGGAGAATGATGCCGTCCTCCTTTCAAAAACATCAATCCACCTCGTGAATTAGTCGACAATCTCTCCTCCGGTATCTGTTTGTGGCTGAGATGTGAGGAAAGTGCAGATGAACTCTGGTCGACCCCGGGCGACTGCTTCACTCACTCGGAGGAACCCAAGGCCTCTGTTTGTCCTCTGTTTGTCGCTGCAGGCTAATTTCCTTTTTTAAGACCGTCAAATATGTCAGCTGTCTAGCAGAGTAAGTAATATTAAATCCTCGTGACCTCAGCCCACCCTTTCATCACTTCAATCAGGGTTCCAAGCAGCTCACAGTCTCTCTCTCATCTGCCCTATTTCACATTTTGACCACTGACTGAGAAAAAGCCTAACTGGCAATATCTTCTCTGCCGGTCCGTTCTCATCTCATGACATCAAATAACGGCGCTCCCAGCTTGTCAGATAGCGACGCTATCTCAAGGTCCTTGCATCTTAAACTGACGCACAAGGCAGAGTGGGATTGAAAGGCAGAGCCAGATTCAGCAGGTTGGATGTTTGAACACCCTGTGATGAGCAGCAGTATTTTCAAAGGACAACACTTACTTTTGAAAAAGTAGTCTTTAAACCTGTAGTCAGGTGTGCTTCCATTTCTTGAATTCACGGCGGTTTGAGTGATCCAATAACTTATACGTGTCGTCCTTGCATGTCTTCTCCTCAATGGTTTTGCTGTGCTGTGTTGAAATACTCAGAGAAAGGAAAACCTCCCAGCTGAGAGGGGAGATAATGACGGGTTCATGGCAGGAGGAGCAGCCTTCTATCACCAAAGATCTCAACAACACACCACAGACACATTCAGAAACCCTTCCTCTAGTGTGTCACTAACCTAGCACTAATCCGCTATCCGTAATGCTTCTCTAAATCTCCTGGTTTAGTGAGGATAATCTATTAACCTGCTCCGATACAATCCGATTCCATAAACCACCTCGTCGTCCAATCGCTGCGCCATTGTTGTGTGCTGCTGCTGATTTACGGCCGCACGTCCTGCCCTTGCTGTGAGAAAGGTGAGATGATGTGATTGGACGGCGCGGTGAAATAGGTCCGGAGCGATGCCCTCCATCAACGAACTGACGTTTTTCATTCCTTTTTCCAAGTCTCAAAAACCAGACATGTGAGAGAAGAGAACTGCCAAAAAAAATCACCTGACGAGCAGGCTTGCAAACAAATCTCTGAAGAGTGAGTGTTGCAGGTGAAAACCATAGTTGCACTCTTCCCACATTACAATTTAAATGACATAAAATGTTTAGTTTAAGCATTTTAACTGGATACATTTAAATTCAATCACCTCCAAATAATGATCTAATCATTATTATTATGACCACAATGACTTTACATAACCTGGTCAACCATCAATGCACGCCTGTCATACGTCTCAATGTGCATTTCCTGATTTGTTGATGATGTGTAATGGGAGCTAATGGAATTCTATTTACTGCTGTTAACAGCCTTTATGCTTTTTACGGCTGTTTTCTCTGGTCCCCTGGAGCTTATCACACAAATGGTCCGACTGCAATCAACTAACTGCATGTACAGTGACAATTAAATTATATTAGCAATCGCATTACACGACATCAAAGTCGTCTGTGTTAAGTGCTTCGTCTTAATGATGCAGGCAGTAATTTTATGGAGGGTCAATGCCAAATGGACTTCACAGAACGAAGTCCTGAGGACCTGCGTGGGATGTTTGGAGAGGTACGGGATTACTTGATGTTTAGATTTGATCATAATTAACAAACCATTAGGATTTTTAAAAGTACGCTCACTTCCCGCAGTATATCGTCCACTGTTAAACAGTATCCCTGCTTCACTCGCTTCTTGTCGAGAGCGCATTGAACATTTATCAAGGCTTTTTTTAAGAACTGCGGTTGCTTTATGATAAATCATTTGAATAATGGGGAGTTCAAATTATCAGTAAGTGCAGAAATTACAATATGAATAGAACGGCTCCGTTGAGTTAGCATAAATTACTGCACCTTCAGTTCAATGATTGCCAAAAGCCACAAGGTACTCTCAGCATGGAGTTGTTTTTCCAGATAGAGCGCAAGTGCATAAACATCATCATTACGTCTTTTATATGGCGGGGAAAAGATCTGACACTTGGTCTGATTTCTTTCCGCTAGTGCCATGACTGAAGGTAATGAAGGCGTTCTGTGGGCTGCAAACGATGAGCAGCCTTTAGAACCGTAGCACACGACGTTCAGGCCAGCAATCTGCTGAGTGCCACCTGTTTCCCCCCCGTATCATCAGATCGGTGATGCTCTCATGCGTTAAAAAAGGTCACGTCAGGATTGATGATGCGCACAGACTGAGTTGACTCCCTGCAGATGTCTTGTACCACGTTATTCGCTGGTAAGATTCCACCGCCGCCCTGTTGTGAATGGTGGTTTGTGATGAGCTTTTTACAACAGCAGATACTCTCTTAACTCAAAGAATAAAGGTTTTATTGTAACCAGATGTTTGCTAATGCAGTACGACAGTCTTTCCGCTCCGTTACACTCCCACGTGTCCGGGAAGACTCTCAAACTCACTGTGGAGAGATTGTGCAGTCCACTGAAGTGTGTGAACAGGGAACAGTTTAGATAGCAACTTCAATAACCCGACTCTAATTTGCAACTAGCCGAAAGGCTCCGCCAGGTCAACACTGCGAGATGAGTTCAGACAGACGTTACAGCTTCTTCAAAAAACACATCCTCCACATTCATTTAAGTAAAAGAACTGTAGACTCGATCCCCAGGAGAAGCTCTGGCCTTTATTGTTGCTCAGCTTTTGTTGCAAGCAATCAGTCAAGGCGCTGAGCCGACCAATCAAACATTCACAACACACTCTCATCCCTCCACGTCATCTAACCACGCCCCCAGCTCATCAAATAAATACTTCCTCAATCTCCTCGCATCTTATACAGACGCACAAGGTTCCCTTTGCCGAGATGCAGCAGGCTTTTAAATAACTCTAATGGTTCTACCCTCCTCCCTGGAACCTAAAGCAACCACTTCCCACATGAATGCATCTCAAAGGTTTCTTCGTTACCATGACGCTACTCACAATCACTGATAATCAGTCAGGCTATATATTATAGATGAAGGTATAGTACTCGTGGTGAAACTCACAGCTGGCCTAAAGACAGTCTCGCAGACTCTGCCTGCTCCGAGGCGTAAACAGCACTAAGTGAGTTTGTAAGAACCGACAGCAGTACGATGTAAGCAGCCCGTCTGCTTCCTTCAGCACTGCAACACTTCCTCTGCCCCTGAAAGAAGCTGAGTCTCAGAAATCACAACAGCTATCAATATTGCCAAATGAAATACAGTCTGGTTTGGTTTGCACGTCACATTTAATAGTTCTTGTTTCACCTCACATGCGATTTATAGCACCCTGTGTCCTGATACATAATTGAAACTAACTTACGTGTATTGAGGTTATTACAACCACATCAGCCAGAATTACTATCGGCTGTCTGGCTGCTGCAACAGTGTGCAGTGGAGTAAATCACCGAAGAAACACTTGACATTTCAATAGGAAATTAACGCGAATAACAAACAATGCCTTTCCGGCATTGATGACTAAATCACAAACTGTGTGTAATCGTTTCGTCCAACAACACTTCATGAAGACTGATTTGATGCAAAGACACTGCAACCTGTTTCACAAGCCAGTCAGCTATTAGGATTCTGACCCTCTGGAAACGGTGGTGAGAAAATATTGATCTTCAATTTGCTTTCAGTGTCGGCGGGCAAACTACTAACTGCAATTACACATATATACATTTTCGATTATCCATGAGTGCACATAGCTGCAATCACTTTACACCCAGAGACACACACACACACACCATACAGACATCCACACACAGAGTTATTGATCATAAACAGGAAAGCTTGATAAAGTTCCCTGGATAAAGACGATCTGCATTACACGGTAGCTTACCACGATACAAAAGGTGATGTGTGGAATCTGCAAGGACTAAAGAATTACAATTTAATTGGTACTGCCCCGACACCTACATAAACAAACCAACCATGAAGGCGATTCAGGAAAGTCAGCCCTTATTTTTCTGGCAGCAGCAAAGCTGGTAAAGCCTATTCCAAAGAACTAATAGATTTTTTAGTCCGGGGTCACTGTGGATCATGAACAGTGAAGGTGGAGGGGTCAGCCAGTCAATGAAGGTGTTTAAGCTCGGGTCAGCACCGCCACACTATTGAACTTCTGATACAGAGGAGACAATTAAGAGTTTCAGGATAAGAGAGAGGCAGAGGCACGGATGCTGAAATGTCTTTCAGTTCAATTAAACACAAGCGTGAATACTTCAGTAAGCATTACAGAAACATGTGAATTATAATAATTGACACTTGGAAAATGTTTGATAGTGCCTCATTTCCATGAACACTTGCCCATATGGCTCAGGGCATGCTAATGCCACCTTCTCTCCCGCCTACAGGAACTGCTCACACCAACGTAAGTACTCAGCTTGATAACTGCAAACATTTGAAGCCAGATGAGGTTCCTAATGTTATGTTCTGATCATTTCTAGGGCTGTTAGATACCTGGAGTAATGTGTGATCTGCTACTGTTTTAGGACATTTTTTTAAAAAAAGGAAAAAAATGTCCAATTACCAAATTTCTTACACCATTTTTTACAATTTTCTGTTGGTAATTGAACACACTCAGAGGCAGTTCACAGGGAAATCTGCTGCAGCACTGTGTGATGTAGAGCCTGATTTACTCCTCAAGGTTGAGAAATAAATGATGTAGTAATTCTAAATTGGCAATTATTACCCGACCACGTTTAAACTCCCACATTCAACCTCCCGCACGTCTGCTGTAATACAGACAAATTAGTCAATTTTTCAAACTCATATCTCGAGGCTTCCGAGAGCCGTCGTTCTGCTCATATTAAGATTTCTATAAAATAAAGGTGATTCAAGTTTCTACAACTTTGTTTCTATTTCCTGTTGATACCATCCAAGATGTTTTTTATTAGCTTCTCCGAGGCGGAGAACTTTCCCTTAAAAAATGCATGACATTAAAAGAATCATAAACAAGGTTAAGGTATGAAATATGGAGAGAGAGACTCTTCAAACAGCTGCTAAAAATGACACAAAACCAGGACTGAATATCACGCGGAGAAACATGCACAGGAGGAGGAGGAGGCCAACACCTGCGCTGTCATGTGTCTATCGTTGCTAAAAAGGTTATCAATGCTCAACGGTTCTGTTCTTTACCAGAACAAAGCAGATAAAGGGAATAGAGCTGCAGATTTTGAATAAACCACTAAAATAATCGGTATTTCACATGGTCAGCCCAACAAAAGGCTTTACAACAGCTCTGGAATAGAGGAAATAGTTTGGCAGCAGTACTCTCCTTTAACACCACGCAGGGGGCATCGTTTTGGCTTCAGAGAGATGTTAATGGATCCGAACATCTGCTGCGCTTTGTGGCGATCATCATGAAGAGACTGTGGGGGGCGGGGACCCCGCAGTTTGTACGACTGGAAAGGCTTTAACATATGCTGTCACATTCGGATGCTGCTGTGTGGATGCGTAACTGCTGGGCTACTCTGCCCCAGCGTGGTGCAGATGTCCATGCTGCTGGTAAATAGAAGATGCTATTTTGCAGGGAGTTTTAAAATTCTAATCTGGCTCTGCGGTCGGTAGAAATGGCTGTTTTACCACCATATGACTGCCTGCCACTCTCTTCTTTGCTCCTTGAGGATGTCGGCCCGAGTGTCACAACATCCCTCAGTCTACTGTCAATCAATACTGTTGTGTTGTGATGGATTTATTGTTTGGCTTTGAATATAGCTCCTTATGCTGTACGGACAACACACGGGTACCTGGACCATCATGGGCAGCTCTCTGACCACTTTGTATTCATGGTCCAACTGCTAATAAAGCTTATATTTACTATTACGCCCGGTTCAGAAGAAATAATGGACGATAACCAAATGCAGCATAAAGTAAACGTCTTATTGCTGCATATGATCATTGATCTGTCCTTTCTCTAGATATTGCTCATTTTCTAAATAACGTTTGCTGTTGTTTCTGAGAAAATCGCTCATTGTATTTGATTAATGTTGCTGCTTTACATTTTAGTAGTGAGTTGCATCGGTTGGCAGGTGTCTTGTCCAGTGGATTTAGTGATGTTCATGCAAATTCTCAAGGTGTCATGTAGTTGTAATTTGACAATTGAGTATGTTCGTGTGCATATGTGTGTGAACGTGTTTGTGTTTACAATTTAGCTAGCAAGAGCGATAAGCTAGTGCTAGAGCTAGCAAGCTAACGTCAGTGCGCCACATGCCAGCACACACACACAAGCTCTTGCAACACAACGGTGTGGAGAAAAGCAGATGGTCATCATATAACGTTACACTCTCCTCACTGTGCAACTGTTAAAGTTATGGGGGATGTAAAGATGTCGGATGTTCCTCCGTCTGCATGATAGAAACAGAAAATATCTGTTCTGGAATTAATGCAACATGTCAGCAAAGACGAGTTATTGTGAAAAAACTAAATTATACCCCTGATCCTTTGCAGATCTACATCCACATGCTGGATAGTCTATCCTAAGCATATGTTCTTCATACAGCATTAATGCTGTGACAACTACAGATGTTTGGTAGTGTGAGCTCATCCGGTGAACTGAACCCCTCAGAAGAAATCCCATGAGGCACAAAGTCCTTGAAGTATGTGAACATGACCCCCTCACCCATCAGGGGGCTGATGATTCCTGCCAAGGGCAGCCAGATTTAAGGTACTTCTGGTTCGATGTACTCTGAAACCTTCAGGACTTCCTGCAGATGCTCCAGAGTGGGCAGCATTTGAGGTCACCTACAGGTGACGCAACAAGATTTCAAGAAAACCTGCTGACGTCAAGCTTTTCTTACAATGGAGCACTGATCAGGAGCATCGCATGCTTCTGTGTCTCTTGCAAATCATCGCTTTTTCCTTATCAGTCAGAGGTGGTCCAACAGGAGTAAAGGAGATAACGGGGGCACTATTGTCAACGGGACAAATAGTGCCGTCAGCTTCCTTGTCGGCAGCCTGCTCCCTAAAGAACCTTCATGATCGCTCTCAGCTTAATATTTATTGATTAATATAAGCCAGCTCCAGCTGTTGGCCGATCAGGCTGCAGAGATTTGACACTCCAGAGATTCCTTGTCACCTTTCTTTAAAAGCTGCCTGATCCAGTTATGGATGATGACATCCTTCAGCAATATATTTTTAGAAATATGATCAAACCTTCAGCATGTGTTAGGAGTTATATTTCCTATGTTTTCGGCTGGTCATAACTCGTAACATCTTCACAGTATTTGTGTTTCTAACCCTTCTGTCAACCCCAAAACAAAACCGACGGAGCAAACAGAAAGAAAAACAGCCTTGGTTTTCCTCCAGTGCATAAAGAGAGAAGAGGAGTTGGTTTTAGAACAGTTTGTCTTCTAAGCAGTAGGTTCATCTTGCCAAACAGTTATGATAAGCAGCCTGACACAAACTGTTTATCAGCATGTCACTGCTCACAAAGTCACATGAGGAGGCCGGGTACCAAAGTGTGGCTGCTGATTTTGGAAAAACTGACAAAAGATGAAAAAACGACACACTTAAAAGGTCATTAGTCTAAGTGAGGAATCATAATGTACCGAATGACTTTCTCGATGTCCTGGAAGGACGGGATGACTCTGAGCTTGGACAGAAAGCTCCTTTCTCAGAAAAATACAGTCATCGTGATTTGAAATGTCACTAAGTTCCTGGAAAACCTCCACTGGAAAAGATCTGGTGATGGATAAGGCAAAGACCACAAGAAGTCGCATGTTGTCATATTTGACCTCAGGGAGGCTCGATTATGAGTCAAACGTGCAGCACCTAAGCTAAGTCACAACTGTCACTAGGCACAGGACTTGTTAAATATTTAGGTAATCCCCATTTGATTGAAACATGGACTCTCTTTCTTGCTACTGTTTAGGTGTGGCAGTGCGGAGGGAGTATGGAAGTCCTGCCATGTGCCAGAGTGGCCCACATCGAGCGCACCAAGAAGCCCTACAACAACGACATTGATTACTACGCTAAGCGCAATGCCCTGCGAGCGGCTGAAGTGTGGATGGATGAATACAAATCCCACGTCTACATGGCCTGGAACATTCCAATGAACGTAAGTTCTCCTCGATCTTAGACGCCTGTTCCATTCCCACTTGCTCGTTCATACATGCAGCACCGGGTCTCAAGAGACACGAGTCAATAATAATTCAAAATTCAGATTTCATCCCAGTTGACCTTCACACTGGTGTCAGAGCAAAGAAGCAGCGGAGTCTCACTCCAGACGGACGAGAGAGGTGCATGAAATGAATGAGAGCAGCCGCGTGTCTAATCAGTCTGTTTCATACACATCAGTTTAGTTTAATTGCTCTCAATGATCTTTTGAGAGTGGCTGCAAAAATAATAAACAGCTATTTTCGTTAATAAAGAGTTTGATATTGAATCATAATTGCCTCTTCAGCCATGCAGAATGAGAAGTCAGTGAAGGACATCAGTAAAAGCCTCTGCCTAAAACAACATGGCTGTTCATAACAAAATAATGGAGCAGTCACGCAGAGGGGAGATATTCTGATGAAGCCTGCATGTCACCTGCAAATTGGCACAAACATCATTCCTTTAGAAATCACTAAACGCAGGTAGGAACTGGGGAACTATAACCACTGTGTGAGTGCAGTAAGGAGACTGTTGAGGATAAAGGGATAGAGGAACTGATAAACTAGCCAATCAGACCACATCCATCTGCTGGTGTAATTACGAACACAGTTGCAAAGCACGTTATTACCCCCTATCCTGTGGTGCAGAGTTATTCTGTGTACAGTACAAAGAACTAACGCTATGATTATTCCATCTACCCCTTGCATCCCTCCCTCTGAACCTGCATGCAATCACAGCCTCCTGATATTGGCTACGATACCCACTGAGAGCACAATTACACTGGTGGGGGAAGGCTTTATGATTCACCTCAGTGGTCAGCCCCAAGTCCAAACACCAAACAACATCCAGCTGAAATTGGATGCATTTGTTATTGTCGCTTTATGGTTTTAGAAATACGGCCAACGAGGATTCATCATTAACAATGTTGAAAGCAGGTTCAGCAGCCGACTTGACCTCCAGCAGGGAAGGTAAAGTGATGAGAAGCATTAGTTTGCTAATAAGACTACTGTGTGTTCCTGTGTAGATAACTATATGTCTGAATGTGTTACTATTGGAAGGTAATTCTGGTTCTATAGAATTGCTGTGGCAATGAGAGAGTGTTATATACCGTACATCCATGCACATATACGCAATGTACTGCACATGCACACACCGATAAACAATAATCATTAAGACACTTCTTATTGGACAACAGCATCACCTAGGCAGACAATATGGAGATGCATAAACACATAAAGTCCACAGTGGCTGCAGCCCACCAACGCACATACAAAGCATAATGAGAGCCTACGCAGTAAACACACAGTGCTGTATGGACAACACACACACCTCTGCTATGCAGGGCACTGGTTAATGACGTCCCCCTCTGGAATACGAGTTACTACTATCAATTAGTTGTTGCACGACTACTCTGTCTGAGCAGCATTCTGTGAGCCCCACTGACTTCTCTGCTCATTTGTTCATAATGTGCAATATTGTAACCAGTTTACTGAACCATTCCTGTCCCCCTGCACTTTTCCGACATCCTAGGCTGAGTGAGCACTTCAAAGTCTCAACTGTGTCAGAGGATTGTCAAAATAATCAGAAAGATTGTGCGCACCTCACTGACGGTAGAAGTAGAACATAGAAGTCAGTGCTGCAGGAACCGTAATGGCCATATGAGCCCGGCTCATCATGCACGGTCACACAACATTGTGCGTGTTTGACTTGCCTCATTGGTCCATTAAATCAGTGATCAGGTAGAACCCGATTTACCTAATCGTGCTACTAAACAATGCTGTCCCAAACCGTATCCCACAAAGACATCATCCCTAATTCTATTGCATTTGTCTGCATATTCTATTCACTCTACAAACTGCTCGGCAGAGCCTGGTTGGAACCTCAGCCTTTGCACACACCCACTTATACTCCAGTGAGCATGTAAACTGATGACATGAGTTAACAGTGTGTCAGCTGTGTGCACAGTTGTACCACACTGGACAAGGAGCCCTCTTCGCTGATGCAACTTTTTGTTTGGCATCCTTCTTTTTTTGCATTCTATAAGTACACTATTTATCAGGTTTGTTTTTTTAAATTAATGCCAATTTAAATTTGGCAAATAGAAATATTACAAATAAATTCAAAATACTCAACAAAAAGTAAAAATCTCACAATTTCTTACAGTAACGACTGTGCTTGTATTTGTCACTTCCACCCTTGTGTGCATGCGTTTACGTGTGTGTGTGCATCAACATCAGAGCAGCTATTAGGCACCCAATCATTCTGGAAACCGCTTCTATAATACAGGAAGAGCATCATAATTGAGAAACTGATCAGAATTTGCTCAGCTCATGTCTAATTAAGGGTCCCGCATGACATGCACATCTGTCCACATCTTTACTACATGCCTGCTGCATATTCCAGCACCTCAGCATCACTTCATCTGCTATATTTCCAGGAGCTCGCGCTCTCACTTGGCTTTGAGTCAAGTGCCCACTGGCTAAGCAAGTCTTTGTTTTGTACAATTTCCTAACAGAACCCAGGAGTTGATTTTGGGGATGTCTCCGAGCGTTTGGCCTTAAGGAAAAGACTCCAATGTCACAATTTCCGGTGGTACCTTGAGCACGTCTACCCTGAGATGCGGATCTACAACAACACCATCACTTATGGCGAGGTGAGAACAATTCTTACAAAGAGGATTACTGAACATACAATACAAGCTAAAATCAACTTTCCCTGGTCAGTGATTGAATTGCAGGACTGTGGTTTAATGAGACAGGAAGGCATTTAATTCCATGGTTGATAAGTCAATGAAATAGTTGGTGAGACTAATTCTGAGCTGTCTGCATCTGTCAACAGCTAACTGATATCTGCTTTGGTTTATTAAATAATCAGTGATCAATCACAAATAGATGAGTACAAATAAACATCAGGGCATCATCTCAGTAACCTGTTTACTCTCCACAGGAAGAATTACACTTAAGCGCTAATAACAATGAATTATCCGTATCCAGTTTAAGGTAAAGTTATCTTGTTGCTATAGCAATGCAGCATCACCACATAGGAGTAAATGCAAATTCCTCATAATGAATTTTAATTAAACTCTTATTAGTTTTCCAATCCAACTTGATTGTTCTGGGCTCTGCTGTGCACTCGGCACCGGAGGGAAGAGACGGGATTATGACAGGTTGTAGAACTGAACACACTCCAGAGTCAGACGCTATTTGGATGAATGCAGAAATACATTTTTCAATTTCAACAATAGGAAACAGATGAAAAACAATATTCTCTGCAAATGCAATTTCAGAATAAAGAACAATTGACCTCTCGATTCATCAAAGCTGCATGATTTTACTCTCGCTTTGGTTCCCCCTGACACTTGTTTTAGCTTCGACACCCAGCTAATGGATTCTCCAGAGCACAGCCACTTAAGTGGCACTATTTCAGATCTGTTGACAATCTGGGTAACAGTTACCTTGTGTTGCCACACAGCTGCTGCAGTAGAAGCGTGTCTCATCTGTCACTGAACATCAGTGCCGCTCTCGGCCGCGCTGACCAGACCGGCAGAGTGGAACCTTCCCTGACAACAGCACATGATAGATATGTACCAAGCTGGAAATGAAGCCATACGCATTCAGATCACACAGAACCCGAAGCTCATGCTCAATGCACACCACCATCTGGGAGCCTGGAGCAGGGGAAGAGACAGAACTGGGGCTGGTCACTGCATGATGATATCCTATCATGGCCTGGCCATCACTTTGAGATAATATCATTTCCTGCTTGGGGAACAAGCCCCAATCGACCTGATAGATTGGAGGCGTTGTAACTTGCAAACAGGAATGAACAACATTCCTAAATGATTGATTTTCTTTCGTTTTCTGTTCTATGTCAGAGGTAAACTCACCGAGACAAAGGAGTAGGCAGGAAGGAGCAAAATCCACACGCATGATGTTAATATGCACCACGATCACAGAGAAGCGTATTTTCTTTTTGGTGGACTATTTCTTGACCAGGCGCGGGACGTCCTGGAGAAGTGAGAATCAATGTGCTCAGCTGTGATCTTAGCAGGTGCTGGCAGCTGCAGCTTTATATGTAATGAACAGATGGGAGTCTGGTTTCCCTTGAAATTCTCTCTTCCTAACTATCACTACCATTTTTTAAAGCATCAGTGCTGCCGGTTGTGTCTTTCTTACAGGTGAGGAACAGCAAGGCTAGCGGCTACTGCCTGGACCAGGGCTCCGAGGACGACGACAAAGCCATCCTCTACCCCTGCCATGGCATGTCCTCCCAGGTCAGACCCGACCCCTGTTCAATGTCAGTCAGTCAGTGACGCTGTCCGCCGGTTCATCCTTATGTTTGTCCTTCCTCATTAACAACACTTAACATTACAGGTGCTATTTAAAATTTGTTTTATTCCTATAAAATGTACGGGCTGATGCTTGACCTTCTTCAAGATGTTCTTGCGTGGTCTCCTCTCCAAGCCCATTACATGTTAAATCAACTTTATTTAATAAGAGTGGGTGGTCATTGCACCGGAGGGAAAAATTATGCCGGATTGCTTCTCTTTGAACAGAATTTAAGACTCTGACACACATCTCTTATCAAGGGATGTACTCAACGGCTACAGGCAGGACACACCAAGGGCACATTATAATATGATAATGTGA
>CAAKHC010007316.1:26867-37673 GCA_901007825.1 Macroramphosus scolopax
TGAGGAACAGCAAGGCTAGCGGCTACTGCCTGGACCAGGGCTCCGAGGACGACGACAAAGCCATCCTCTACCCCTGCCATGGCATGTCCTCCCAGGTCAGACCCGACCCCTGTTCAATGTCAGTCAGTGACGCTGTGCATCGGTTCATCCTTATGTTTGTCCTTCCTCATTAACAACACTTAACATTACAGGTGCTATTTAAAATTTGTTTTATTCCTATAAAATGTACGGGCTGATGCTTGACCTTCTTCAAAATGTTCTTGCGCGGTCTCCTCTCCAAGCCCATTACATGTTAAATCAACTTTATTTAATAAGAGTGGGTGGTCATTGCACCGGAGGGAAAAATTATGCTTCTCTTTGAACAGAACTTAAGACTCTGACACACATCTCTTATCAAGGGATGTACTCAACGGCTACAGGCAGGACACACCAAGGGCACATTATAATATGATAATGTGACAAATCACCGCAGAAGCACATACATTGTAAATGCAGTGAAATATATAGGAGTCACATTGTGGGGACAAAAGCAAGTCCCCATAACGTAAACCATTAAATCTGAGGGTGAAGACTTGGTTTAAGGTTTCAATAAAGTTAGGATAAGTCTCCTGGAAATGAATGCAAGTCAGTGTAATGTCCTCTGCGAGTGGGTGTCGTGTGGGTGGCATGATTGAGTGGCCGCCCTGTAATCAGAAGGTTAACAGCTTTTGTCTGATCTGGTCACATCTCAGATTGATTCCGGGAGCATTTAAGATTAAATTTAGCAGAGATGAGCAAACTACGCAATTTAAAGAATCCTCCGGCTGCAGCTTGTTATTAGGTAACAGGAGTTGCAGGCAGACAGATGGCCTTTACACACCCCCATGCCGTACATGCTGAACCTGTGTGGGTGTTACACCGAGTGTGAGAGCCGGGATGGAAGGAAATATTGAAAAAGGAACTAGAGGTACTGTGTGTTGGATTCAGAAAACATGAGCAGAAGTGTGTATCAGCGAGCGTCCAGGATGTAGTTCTCTTATAGGAACGGTTGTCTCTTCTAATGAACAGGCCTCATGTACAGCAGTATTTGTAATGAACGGAGGGATCAGCAGGAGGTTAGTTTGGATGATCCGAGCTGGTTCAGACATGTTGTTGTGACAGGACTGAGCAAAGCTTGGCCATTTCCCTCGGCTCGTTTCTAGTTGCTCGCTGGGTTAGACTGGAAAACTGGGGCACCCCTAGGTGATAGCACATGTAATCACATGAGAATGCAGTGGAACGCCGCATGAAAACAGAACATAACCTTTACCTGAACGTGCCGCCCTGCAGGTGGGAGGTTGGTGTCTTTTGTTTGTGTGTTCCTATTTTCCTTTTGTGCGGTGGAACAAAAGCCTCTTGCAAATCATGCAAATGCGACTCACGTGTCATATTTCTTACATTCCTTTCTCTCCCCAAAACCGCCTCTCCTGTCGGTGAGTGACATGTTTGTCTCCTCCGCTCTGTGAGGGCTCAGTGGGTCCAGCAATGCAAAGCTTCACTGACTCTTTTAATCCCGATCCCCCCCGGGGAAATAAACAAATGGAGATGAATTTTCTGTCTTTGTGTCATTAGATTACAGTGATGACCGACATTAGTGCGAGCGGGACAAATTCACTTTTGTTGGACACTGATTTTGTATTCCTTTTACCAATCTCCCTTTCACTTGTGGAAAAAAAAAACTATAATTGCCTGGAATGAATCTTTATTGTGCTTCTGAGGGATGAGTCTCTCTACGCCGACGCTCCCAGTGGCAATCTAACTCATGGGTAATGTCTCACCTGTAGTCCAAAGGTGTAATGCAGCGGCGGCATGTTGGTGGAGCTACAAGTCTTCCTCACTGCTCTTTGCATGCACAATAAGCTGAAGTCAGGTAAAGCAAAGGATGCCTTCGTTAGATACCCTGTTTGTGCGATCTGAGCTCCTATTGATTAATATCTTAACTACAGATTTATCTAAAGGAATGCCAGCTTTGTGCACCGATGGACGCCCTCACTACCACTCATGCTGTGTGGCCCTTTAAGTCCCCATATGTTGTGCAGGTTAGTGTAGCGGCTCGGCAGAGTCCCAAGCTACATCATCCTCTAGTTCCCTATGGAGAGGACTTGTGTTCGGTCCAGAGCTGCAGCCCTTCTTAAAATATTTACTATAATCTGTGGCATAAACATACTCATAACCTCCTTGTGCAGCGAGGCACTAGAAGGGCAGATATGAGATTACTTACAACCCAATATTGTATATACGTTGTCACAGTCTTGCACCACTGAGCTAATTAAGAAAAATCTCACAATGCCACAAAGGCAACGGAGCGTCTCATGTTGCTGCGGAGGCACAGGTTAATTGGCTTGGCAGAGTCACTTCCTTACGTTTATTATTTGTTATGGTCCCATTTTAAATGTATTAGCATATAAAAGGCTGTAAGAGTGAGCTGTAAACAGGTATTAGCGGGGATTATACGGGGCTTTCCTCGTGCCCAGTCATAGTTTACGCCATGGGTAAATCTGCTTATAGCGGTGTGACCCTGAGTGATCAGCACACAGTTCCATGAAGACTTCTTCATCAAGCTGTCTGTAGAGGTGACCTTTAAGATGCCACCTTTGAAGAATAGCCCACATTCACAGCGTTATGCGACGTCAGTCAGTCCTAAAAATGTTTAGGTAAATGTCTGACATCCGTTGGTCCGTAGAATGATCCTCCTCAACAGCCCAGGCAGTGTCAGTGAACCTTCAGCCACACGTGCTGCTTCCTTGTGCTCTTATCTGCTCTGAGTGCCCCTTTCGAACACCACCTCCATTCTCTTCTCTTCTCAGAAGACCCGACACCCACGCGGGCCTCATGGTGCTGCACTCCACTCCACTCAGGAATAACTTATATCAGTTTAGAGAGACTTTTAGATCCTAACCGTGCTGGCGTATTTCAATGAGGACCATCAACACTAGAAGGATTCTCTACTATATATTTAAAGTTTTAAAAGATTCAAATACAAATTTGGTTAAAAAAATGATTGGACACATTCAAAAAGTCACATCTGGAAAATACTTTTAGCATATTTGACATCAATAAAGCATTGTCAGCTTCTCAGCAGGCTCCTCTCGGAGGCTTTCTGCTCATTATTCCAGGTCTGTGAATCACTAACATCGCTGCAGTAACTTCCTGCTACTTTAACAGATGACTGTGTGTGTGTGTGTGTGTGTGTGTGTGTGTGTGTGTGTGTGCGTGTCTGTCTGTCAAACTCCCGGCTCTCGTGTGAGTGTGTGCTGCCTCAGAGCGGGGCTGCTGCCGTACTGAAGACCTCCCTATCTTTGGCATATCATTTTTCAAAGAGGATCAGTGCCATAAATAATGCAATGCTATCTCTACTCTATCCTTACGTAATTGATATGTATCATCACAGATCCTTTCATGTGCAGGATTGAACAGTGAGGTATCGTGTTTGGGCTCTGAGAACTGATGTAGTAGACTATTAATGAGCTGTACGCTGTGGTTTCCATGCCTCGCCGTATACTGTAATAATCTACAAAATGTTATACATGTACACTGAAAAACATGTATGAAGCAACACTTTAGTTTACCTCCATTACCGGTGTGTTTACGCCGTATTTAAAAGATTTGTTCTGCACGATCAAACATCCTATTTCTCTGAAAAACAGCTAATTGGCTCATATCGGTGTTAGTGAGCATTTCCTCTGTGCCAAGATGATCCGTCTCGTGCACAGGTGTTCCTAATGAGGGGGTCAATTAAAGGTCATGCTAAATCCTACAGATTTGCAACGTGACAATGGGATCACATTGTGTTAAAAATCCGCCGGGACATTGTTGCAAGCCGGCGTATCAATTCGGCGAGTTTATTATTCAACAATAAGATGCTTTGGATGTCGGTTCCAGCTGTTTGGCTCCACAGCTAACTGATCACATCATTGCACAGGACACGTCACACCACTCTCTTCTGCTGCATCTACGTGGCAGCTGAAGACCCGCTCGTCATACGGTTGATGAACTGCAAGGTTTGAACAACTGGAGGATCTCTGCAGAGACGGCTCCGATAGAAGCTGGTGTTTGCGTCTCACATGTGTCCGTCAACATAATGCCTGTTTGCAGCAGGACAATGCTCGGCGATAGAGAGACGCCCCTAATCTGATAGAACATCATACTATGTTCCTCGGAGGAAACCGGGAGGCCCCAAGAGAGTTGTATCAAAGGGAAGCTTTAACCGGGAGACAGCCGTAGTTAGCCTGAGCTAAAGCTACTTCATGTTTTTACCACACATCTGTAAATGAAAATATTATAGTGCCCCCAGGGGTGTTAGGTCATTCTCCTTTAGCTGAAATGACAGATCAGGTTTTGTGTCATGCAGGTTCCTGCTGTGTTTCTGCAGTGGCTGCATCGGTTACACACAGTTGTTGTTGGTAGAGGAGTTGGACTTTCTTGGGCTAGCCAGGGTTGTTACTTGTCACTGTTGGTGTGTTGCTGCTGATAAAGTGGTTGTTCAGGAGGTGGAGAGGACTTCGTCTCGCCGTTTGAGTGAACTCGTAACAACATCTATATTTTATGAGCCAGTATGTTCGTCCTCATTTTAGCTGTCTAAAATAATAAAAGGATGTAGTTGTCTCAACATCTCTGTTTCTGTACTTACTGTGCTGTCTTTGATTGAAGAACAACAGCCTCTTTTCATTGAAGCCCAGCAGCAGCTTTGGTTTCCCCAAAATGAACTCGCTCTTTAAAAAGCGGAGTATTGTTTGTTTACACCTTTGACTGCTGTTACATTACTTCCAACATGTATTATCTCTATGTTCCAGCTTGCCCGCTACTCTACGGAGGGGCTCCTGCAGCTAGGACCCCTGGGGTCAACCACCTTCCTGCCTGACACAAAATGCCTCGTTGATGATGGCAGAGGACGCACGCCCAGTCTGAAGAAGTGTGACTCTGTTTCAAGGTTCTCCCAGAGGCTTTGGGACTTCACACAGGTAAATACAGAACACGTGATCCTCACCACATCGTCACCTCCATCACTGAATCACAGAAGCATTGGGTGATTCTGTAAATCAGTACAACCAACTGTTCTGTTTGTACATGTTTTGTCCCAGAACGGTCCGATCATCAGCAGGGACACAGGGCGATGTTTGGAGGTGGAAATGTCCAAAGACGCCAACTTCGGCCTGCGTCTGGTGGTGCAGAGATGCTCTGGTCAGAAGTGGATAATACGAAACTGGATTAAGCATCCCCGGCATTGAAGCAAGAGAAAAAACCCTCCAAAAAACAGTTAATACAGCGTTTCAAGTCGCGGTTGGATGTCGGAGTGCGGACGGTCGAGAGCGGAGCAGCAACCGGTGGACCCTGGTGGGTTGTATTTCACACTACAGACTGCACTGCACACCGAGCTTCCCTCAGGCCGCGGAAGCTTTCCCACACTCAGACTTAAAGAAGAATATGATCTATTCATGTTCTCCACGGCGACTTTATAGCAGTCAACAGTTTGAAGTGGCTCACTTTTCTGACATTCAGCTGCTTGTATAGAACAGAAGAAGACACCTGAGTGCAGCTCCTGTAGGTGGTTCAAAACCCCGGTAAATCTTTTGTTTCTAATGTAACACTTTGGAGACGAGCGTGTGTGTGTGTGTGCGTGTGTGTGTGTGTGTGTTTTGTTCTTGTGAGGACATCTGAGCAAATCAAAAAGACATAGTGCTTTCAATTACCACATCAGTGTGTTTATTTCGGACTGTGTTTCGGAGAATTGCTTCAGACATACTTTGCTGCCCTGACAAGACATGTAAGAGGCTTCAAAGGGGGGCTGCCCATCACCCGATCGGGAGGCGTCTCATCCGCGGCCACACAAACCGCCACAGTACCGTGTCTTGTCTTGACTGTGTTGCTCACTGTGGACAGGAGCAATCTTGTGCCTTTTTTCCTCTCTTTTTTTTTTTTTTTTTGCTTCATCTGACCAGGGAATGTCATGAATGTCAGTCCCAAAAGCATGTACAAAATGATTTGAAAGTATATAAAAACAATGTATAAGACAGTCTTATCATAGTAATATATTGTAAAAAGTGACAAATTGATATCTGTCCTCTGATAACAATTAGGATAATAAAATCATTTTTATGATGAGCGGTGTCACTTTCTCTTTTGTCAACTCAAACGATTCTACTAGCCTGTGTGTTAGATAACAACAATCCTTTTCTTCGTTACCACTGAGAACACAACAGCTCACAGACGCAACACGACTGCTCTCCTGATTACTGCTCTTACAACCACCTCGTGCCTCCATCAGGTTTCTGGCCCTGCGCTCTGTGATTCTTCCAGCCCGCCCACCGGATGGCAAACACGTCTCCAGAAAGCACTGAAAGCTTTCCAATTATTATACTCAGAGGGAATTTTTACTTTACCTCCTGTCTTAAAAACTTGTAGATGTGGAAGAATGCGTTTGATGAAAGCGTCTCCTGACATGCTTTTAACTGAAATGTCGTTTGAATATTTTGGAGAAGCGATTTTGCAGGAAACGTCGTCGTATAGAAAAGCAGGCGAGAGCAGAGAGCACACATTCTGGTTTGGACTGAATAATTCAACATTTGTTCTTTGTGCCTCAGCCTGAGTGTTGAAATATAACTATTAAAAGTTTATAGTCCCCGATCAGTGTTTGCCGGATCTGGAAATCAATCCGAGTTAAACACTCGCTGTCTGCGTGACAGTCTGGACTCGTTGTTGCAAAACTTTTGCTGCAGATGGAGATCGATCGCTCCGTCTCCTGCTGGGGCGACGGGTGTTTGTTGGACCCATCCACCACAACGACCTGCTCATTGCACAGAGACGGTTGCTATAAAGCAAAGATAATAGGTGAACATTAGAGTTTGAACTGAATTGAAAGCCCTCTGCGAAAGTTAGTAAAAACTCTGTGCTATCACAGTTTTTTCTCTTGTGTCTCTCAAATATTAAAAATTGATTCCATTAGCATTGATATCATACAGAAGAATGAACATTAAAGATGGCCGTCCGTGCTGGAGCATTGAACACAGCTGTTGCTTCCACAAGAGGTTTCCTTCTGTGTCCAATGCATTTCTCCAGCTCCCTCAATCCCAGAAATACTGCACATTTTAGAAAGCAATGGAAAGTGAAAAGTCCTCTTGACTGGGTTTCGCCATGCTATCCGACCGGCACACTTCCTTTTAATTTGGTTTCCAGCTGGTTTATCCTAAGAGATTGCCTGCACTTGCCACCATGTCATGCCTCTTTGCCTTTCATCATTTCATATAAGCAATGCATCATCCCTGTGTCCTCTAAACCCAAGACTGCTTCAGCCCTCCCAGAGTAATATCTTATTCTGGTCTCTGACAAGGTTTACAAACACACTGTCAGTGCAATGTCTCGTGGCGTTGTTGTCAGGACATACGGGAAATTATTATTCCAGCAGTATGTGTTTCCCAGGACATAATCCTGCAGAATAATGATACCAAAACCAGAAAGAAAGAGTGGATTTAGTGCAGCTCTGAGCTACAGAGACCCGCCTGCAGTGGGCCCAAGATTTTGTGGTGCAGACGTAACAAAGTAGAGCAATTTTCATAGAAGAAAAGAAAAGAAATATGATAATTATAATGAAGATGAAAAGTGTTAACTGAGGATTTGGGGTGTGAACTGGAGTGGTGCCACTGCCACGCTCTCACCTGCCTGGATCACTTATTCTGCCGTTGTAGACATCATCTTTACTATCTGTGACAGTGTCTGTCTGCTATTGTTTTAACCTTGTAAGTCCGTGTGCGTTTGATGGAGCCTTAATGTCTTCCTGGCTTGGCCGCTTTTTATACGTGTGTCTATATGAGGATTTTGTCACTGCAATTCTGTGCGACATAAAGTCCCAAATCTGGACCGGTGAGGTCGTAACGAGGCCGTTTCCGGGCGGCTACCTTTCCTAAAGTTTATTGTTCCACATGCATACGTGTGCACTGGTGGACTCGCACGCTCCAGCATGTGACATTAGCTGCTGAGCCCCCTTCAGCGTGTGAAGAGGAAGTCTGCATCAAAGCTTTCGTTTCCTCCCTGGAGTGGATGACAGAGTGACAGTGAGTGATGGGCTGGTGTAAAATGAGGGACTGGGGCGGGTATAGTGTTTGGGCTGGGGGAGGGGTCGGATGGGCAAGGACACTGCATCAGTCTCATGAGCAGCAGGCCCACGTTCACGCTCATTGTGATGCTGACAATACTCTTTTTACGCTGGGCCGCAGCCAAGAGGTAGAGGTGACTTCATTATTCAGACAGCTGCAGGCTGAGGCCGGGGGGACGGAGAGGATCTAATAGAAGTGTCTGAATCGGTGGCGTTTCTATCGCAAGACCGAACCTACACCAGTTCCTTCCACCACCGTGAAACGGTTCGAAACACCTTATTATAGGAGTCAGAGCAACAGACAAACTTGTAAGTAATTTGTAATTAATTATTCTTCCAAATGCCGAACATTCCGAGTGAGAGTGAAAAAAAAGCGAGAATGAGGGAAAGTTTGGGTGCTTTAACAATCATCTGCAGCTATAGGGGCGAAACCTTGTGCAAACTTTAAAACTTGCACCGTTCTCTGGGCTTTGATCCCAGATTGTAACTAGACACTTGCTATCGACAGCTAACTGCAGGTTCAAACCGCTCGCAGAGCCGTTTATCTCCCTGCCTCCATGCATCCCTCTTAAGGTGCACGGTGAAGTTCCCTAATAAACAATAATTGCTTTCTTCTGTCAATACCGCAAAAGGGGAGCGAAGGAGATTTCAGACAGTTATGCTGCTCAGGCTGGTGGGATGAGAGAATGAAGGGAGCCGATACTGTACATGCCTGAACAGCTTGTGGATCTTATAATGAGATCTCCAGAGATGAGCCGCACAGTAGCTCCAAGACACAATTAGGCCCGGCGTTGCTCTACCTCCAAGATAGAACCTCCGAGGCAGCACCAAGGTGATACGTGTGTGCATGTGGGGGGATACGAGTACATACAGTACTGGTGTGTTTGAAATTTTAGCAATAAATAATCATGGACTGGGTGTAGCAAGCTCACACAATGACCTGCATCCTCTGAAAGGCTCATGGTAGGTGGATTCCTATGGATTATGTTTCCCTTTAAACTTGGTTTTATATTGCTTTGGTTGGATTTAAAACATATCTATAAGCCATGCACCATGTATGCAGCTTTATATGACGCACCGTACATCACATTGTTTCTTCACTCGAAGCTCCGGGCTGACACGGAGACTCAGAGGAGCCACTCAGTCAGTCTCTGGCCCACTGGTTTGGACTGCAGCTCTTCCACATGCTCAAACAAACACAAATGAGAAGGAAACAGCTCCAGGGTTCAAAATAACTGCTGTTAACCAATGAGGTGTGAAGATGCCTTCAGGCCTTGATTTGGCGAATGAATAGAGAAACAGGTTCGATCTGTTTAATGGGCTTAAAAATAGTATGATGAGAAGAAACCAGGCAAACAAAGTGGAGCAATCAATGGCGCAGAATGACCGTTAGCATATGAAGTTTTTACAACCTTTAATAGGACCTTGAATTGAACATGAGTCACTCTCAGATCAGTAAATCTGTGCCTTGACCCAGACACATTCCTGGCATGTTGGTCTTATGCACGGGGAGTTTCTATCTCACCGGAATTTAAGTGGAAGTACATTTTTTAAAGACGGACGTGTCCAGAAAAATACGTCCTTACTATCGATCAGCGACTCGTCCCTGAGCCTAACTTTAATAAAACACACACAACCAACACGAGCCTGGTCACTGTGTTCACTCACACATCCAGTGCATCACATCCTGCGTCGTTACACCCCCGTTACCAAAGGACTCAGCTGGAACTGTGTGACTTTAAATAACAAATGAAAATAAAAACTCCTCTCACATCACACTTGTTTCCAGCGGGCAAATTGCTCTGATGAGGAAACTGTACGCTTCCTCGCCAGCATTTATATTTTGATCCCCTTCCAAATCCAGCTAATCAAATAGCAACTCTTTGTCATGGCCCCCAAAATCAGATTTCAACGTGAAAGGCATCCTTTTGTTGTCTCGGATCCAACGGCCTGTCCAATTCCTTCCATTCGCCGTTTCACTCTCGACCTGTTGCCAATGAGAAACTCACGGTTGCAAGCGGGATCAGAATACCTGTCTCCTTCTTCCACCGGCCTGACATGCCTCCTTATGCAGAGTTCCTCGCTATGTATCGATGTCAAAAGCCAAGTATGTCTAACGTTTCAGCGATTGTGAGCGTTGAAAGGCCACCCGGAGGGTTCCTGGTGTGTCGTATGTGAGGAAAGGAAAGTGACGAATCATCCCCTTTTTGAAAAACTAGGAGTCTGGTGACTTTACGTCCCGAGATGAGAACATGTTGATACTGCAGACGCAGCATGCAAGTAGATTCTGAACATGAACAGACACAATATCATCTTCTTTCTATTCTCTTGGTTCCTACGACAAAAGGTGGTTTACAGTGCTGAGTATGTTTCCTCACACACACACACACACACGCACACACACACACACACACACACACACACACACACACACACACAAACAGACACACACACATGGACACACAGACACACACACAGACAGACACAGACAGAGACACACACAAACAGACACACACACACACATGGACACACAGACACACACAGACACACACACAGACACACACAGACACACACACACACACAGACAAACAGACACACACAGACACACACAGACAGACAGACACACACACAAACAGAAACACACACATGGACACACAGACACACACACACACAGACAGACACAGACAGACAGACACACA
>CAAKHC010007318.1:3244-45197 GCA_901007825.1 Macroramphosus scolopax
TCTGTGTGTGTGTCTGTGTGTATGTGTGTGTGTGTGTGTCTGTGTGTGTGTCTGTGTATGTGTGTGTGTGTCTGTGTGTGTGTATGTGTGTGTGTCTGTCTGTGAGTACGGTGTGTGTGTGTGTGTGTGTGTGTGTGTGTGTGTGTGTGTGTGTGTGTGTGTGTGTGTGTGTGTGTGTGTGTGTGTGTGTGTGTGTGTGTGTCGTGGAGCACTAGAAGTGATCTAGAAGGCTGCAAAGTTATTGTTGGCTCCGTCAAAGCTTTCTTCCGTCCCAGCAACGTGGATGATTCCTCCCATATTTCACCCCATAACCCCCACCCGAATGGACCCTGATTTACTGTCTTGTAAACACATAGGAAGTAGCATTGAAAATGGTTTAACAAAGTCAATAAAAGCAGACATCATTCCTGGTATCAGGGGGAGGTGAGGGGGAGGAGGGGGAGGGAGGGAGGTCTGGAGTTTTTCTTAGTCTTTCTTATTTTCTCCTTGTGTGTCATCTATGTCCTCTTTCCCTTCTCTTTCTCTTCTCTAACGTTCTCCTCATCCATCTGTTTTCATACCATCCTCTTTTTCCTTCTCACCCTCCACATTCTATACTCCCTCCTCTCTTCTTTCTTTCCCTCTCCCATTCTCTCCCTTTTTTATTTCATGCGTTGGGCAGTGGACAGCCAGAGCAATGGCTTTAACAGACCTACCTGCAGGGCTGCTTAGGGCGGCTCTTTCATCTGGGCTCTGGAGAAAGAAGCCCCCGGCTCTGAAACAGCTGTGTGGACCTGGGATTGAGAGAGTACGCAGAGAATAAAGAGAGGAAATTCAATGGTCCTCTGGGAGTTATACCTCCCCATGTCTCTCTTTGTCCTTTTCTACCTACCTCTTTGTCTGCACCTTCATCTTTTCCCCGTTCCTTCCTTTCCTCGCTTGCTCATTATCGTATATATAATGTTCCAGCTTCTCTGCGATGCCACTTCCTCCTCTGTAAAAGTTAACATCGTTGTAATAACTGTGGATTCCTGAAATGTATTTTCAAGCTGAAATCAACACGATATTCCGTCCGTATCAGTAATAGATCACATGACTCACGGCATGACGTTAGAAATCCACTAATAACCTGTTGCTGCTGTTAGTTGAACCTCGTCCCAATCAACATGTGCTCTTATAAAGAAACAACGATATGACTGCAGGCTTCTCCTCTGATAACATTAACCAACATCCTTTTCTCTCTTATACCAGATACTGTACATGTGTATGTACATGTTTCAACAACCACACAGAAGCACAACTATACTTCGGCCCACCATGGACGTATTAGCTTCTTGTAGCTGCTGCGTCAGCAGAGTTCAGCCTGTTTACCCATCCAGCAGACACAAATCAACATCGTCTACAGCCAACTTAATGCCAGTCCAATATTTACTCCTCTCAGCCCTGTTTTAAGCCGAGTTTGGACAGAAAGTGATGAGAATTTCGAGGTTAATACCATTAAATTAAATCTTTTTTTTCACATTTTTGCATGAAATCACTGTCGTCTCCAAACCCTCCTGACTCTGACCGCAGTGTCACGTATGAAGATATTTGCTGAAAACAGCTGCCTACAGTTTTATTCTAGAGTTGATGAGAGCTGTGAGACTCCGAGCGGACTTCATGGGATCTTATTAGGCTGTAGCTCGGAGAGTTGAGCAGGTACCGAATGAATCGCTTGGTTTGTGGTTAAAACTCAGATGGGAACTAATATGTACAAATGAAGGTTTGCCAAAATAAATGTAAGGTAATATAAAACCAGAAAACCAAAACAAATGGGTTAAAACAACACTAAACCTGTACGGTTAGTCCCACTAGTGATCCTTTAACATTCCAAAGTTAATTAATAATAATAAACACTGAATGGTCCTTTAATATTTTCAATAAAAAAAACATTATAATTTCAGTTTTCATTGTTAAATCATTCACAACTCAACATAATTAGCATTTGAATCAATACGTATCTAAATATACACATTGATTAATTAGTGGATAAATAGAATAACTTTATTTAAGGTTCAGATATCAGCTCAGTACAAATCAAACAATTTGGCTAATGAGTAATACTTAATGAATGTAGTAAAGAACAGAGATAGGATGTTTTAAAACAATCACCAGCCTGCAAATATATCCAGTTGGTTTCAGCTGCCAGCCAATCAGAGAAGCAGCAGTCGTCACAGGTGCAGTCAGGGCAGACGACCCTGCACGTAATTAATTCTAACACTTTGTTTTCTGCCGTCGCACTGACACAATAAGAACTCTGGCGAGGCTCCGACGTGCACATCGGGTGGCAAGAAACAAAGACTGTAGCATTAATGTACTTGAGCCTCACCTTCTGTAAAATAAGAAAGTGGATCTGGAGTTTTGGAGCTGAACGTAATGTCCCTCATGCATCATCACCATCAGTCCACTGTGCGGTGAGATCACCGTCCTGGTTTTAAAATTCCTCACAGTCCTCCAAGAGGTGGGGTTTAATAAAGAAAAGAGCAATTGGTGAGAATCTGTACAATCCCCATGGGTACTGCTCAAATAGCTCCTCTGTTTTACAATAGCTCGGTTTTTAGGCTCTCTAATCCTATTTTTGCCCCTCTGCACACGGCAGGCACACTGTTCACTGCTTGTATTGACTTGTTGGTGTTGGACGGCCTGCTGGGATGGAGGTCTATCGATTTAGAGGCTCAGTTCCATGATTGCTTTAGCTTGCCTTAAGTGTGCAGTTATACCTAAAGTTTTAGTATATGTATCAGTGCATGTTTATGTGTGTGTACACGAAGACGCTGAAATCTGCTGCACTCGGTTTTGCTGCAGCAGCATCATCGTTGGAAATGTGTTCCGATACTATCATGTGTGAAGCTACGTGTGTTTATCCCGTTAATGCACATCTGTTTTGCTGTTAACAGACTGCCTGTGCTGCCTCACACTTCGGAGAGTTAGCTTATTTTAGTGCAGCACATGTCAGCAAGCCGTAAATGTTTTTATGATTGGGCTCGCTCCGGACGAGATCTGCCAACTGTGCTGTTTGACTTTATCTAACACTTGACATGATGTTAGGTCGATCTGCGAATGACAGACAAACAGATGCGACTCTGTGATGACGTTTATTATTGAGTTCATTACAGTGACGGCCACGCCCGCATCACTGCTACATGACCGCCATTCACCGACACTTTAGTTTTACTACATTGTTGAAAAGCCATTTGCACAAACACCGAACTTTCTTACAGGATTTCTTTAGTATTTGTTGGAAGTATTTTAACATTCAGTCAACTTTTCTGTGCTTGAACGTTCTATGAGTTGATTTATTTGAAAGGTCCAGTCGGAAGGATCTGGGGGAGACTGCGACCCCTCACCTCACCCGCTCAGGGAAAACTTCGGCGTACTCATATACCATCCAACATCTCTCAAAAATTTGAGTTCTCAGAACGTTTCACAACTCAAAAGTGTCACCACCAGAAACCACTTTGTCTGACAAAAGAAAAACCACCTCATTGATCCCTGCTGGGAAATAACTTTGTTAGCCTACAAATGTTCAATCACAGTTGAGAAAGAAAGTAATTGTCTGGGTTTATGTAATTCAAGACCCTGGAGGTCATGAAGGAAGAACCGGAGTGCGGAGCCGCGCAGTAACAGAATGAATCACATCACACTCAGTCACCAGTAATTAATCAGCCGGTGAATATTTACTCTTCTTGTCCAGAAATTAGCGGAGGAGAAGAGCCTTGCACAAAGTGGATACACGATTTCCTTTGCTCCATTTGAACCCCAGTCACAATGTCCGAAATAACCATATTGCTGCTGTTGTACGTCTGGAAGTCCCAAATAATCCAGAATACCAAACGCCAAAGGAAAAAAACAGGCAACACTTTACAGTATTTGAATATTATTGAATATGGAAATACCAAGAGCTGTACAAGTGTCTGCCACTTGGGGGTTATTTTGTTATGTTTTGATTAAAAGGACTAGATATCCTGCTAATGCTAGTTACATAACCTCAAGTAAGATATACTTTCGGTAGCTAAAGTTCCAGCCCTTGACTGTCACCGAGGAGGTCGGAGGTCGAGTCTGTGCATGTGCATCCAGTAATGTTTGTATTTCCCCAATTGTCAAACTTACTTACTTTCAGTGAGTATATAGAACCTACTGCAGTAGTTAAGTCGATAAGCTGGTATTAAAGTGAGTATTATTCATAAGCCTGTCCAGCGTGGTAAAAAATATCAGCAGAGCCTCGGAGGAATCCGATCACACTTTTTCCATTCCCCTATTGTCAGGTGTTTTAAAGGCCACCTAACACCCATAATAGTATCATAGCACTTAAGGATTACTGGCTAAGTATTCCAGCAGCTCTGTTTCCTCCCACAGTATGAAGCCAATTTAAGAAGACCTGTAAAAAAACTGACCTGTGAATCACCTGGCTCTTCTCGCCCCCCTCCCCCCCCCTCCCTCCCCCCCACCTTTCCTTCCCCAGAGGATCTGTTCCGACCGCAGCATGCGAAAATGAAAAAGCAAGATGACGGGATGAGAAATTTGGGTGAGAGGGCAGCTGGTTAACACGACCGGTTCTTAGCAACAACAGGTACGAGAGGGCGAGAAGAAGGGAGAGAAGGAAAGTCGGCTTGAAGGCAGGGAGGGAAACGCCGGAGAGCGGACGGGGCCTGCGTTGAGTGCTGTTGTGTTTGTTTAGTCCCCTTCAAAGGCGAGCTTAATTCTTTTACCATGCTGTGCCTGTAGAGACTGCAGGATTCATGAGCTGCTCTCAGCTCCTATCTCCTGATGACTTAACCCCTTTTCACCAGACTCGGAGGAGTGAGGTCAAACTTCAAAGGGTCACCTGCAAGACAACACTGAACGTACAGGTTAGTATGATTGTTGGCTAATACACCCAATACATAATATTCAATTACATATAAAAGGTTATCTGAATTCCAAATGTAAACAAACGTGACCAACCTGCATTAATTCTCCCTCTAATACCTCTATTAATTTATTTCATGTTCTCCACATGTTGTAAACGCTTCCAATTATTGGATTTATAACACGTCTATCAACACACAATTTTATATCTGTAATAAATACTATTAAATAAACCCTAACAGTTTATTCACGACATGACTTGATTGCGGCGGTACTGTGACACGGCCGGAGGTCCGCACGTTAGGAAAAAGTCCCGTTTCAGAGCTCCAGAGGAAGCAGGATGACAGAAAAGATTGTTAATCCAGAGATGGCATTGTGGGTGAATAAAGTGTGGGAATGAGGAGTGCTCTTATGTTGAAAATCCATTAGGGCTTTTCACTACATTCACACATCTGCAGTTTCATGTGAAACACTGAAAGTTAGTGAGTCCTTCATATAATTGTATAACAGGACTAGTGTCAGTGATCTTGTTCACTCATTCCTGGCAGGCACACATGAGATCACTTTACATGGAATGGGAATGCCAGTCACTTTAGGAATTTATATGTGTTATTACTGTGGTCTAGACAGCCGAGGACAGATGTCATAGAGATGTAAAACTGGACCTGCTCCATTAAAAGAATAAACCCAGCAAGATGGTAAAGGTGTCTGCCATGAAAAAAAACCTGTGTGTACGTTAACAAGGAAATTATATCTTTCTTCAAATAACCGAAATCAGGGAAGAAAAAACTTTTCGAGGAATTTCCCAGAGACGTTTGGGTTAAAAATAATCCTCTACTTGTGTTGGATCATGTTAGATGACTTCTCCCCGCTGGTGGTTTTTCCACCTTCTTTAAAGGAAAATAACATTTTATGAGTCCTTACTACATTAAATGACTTGTAAGATTTCCTGCAGCACCCACTGTGATTTTTCTGGTCTATAACTGCCAGTGATACAGAATGAATCTCGTCAGGGTTTACATATAAATAAATACTCTGAGGACTCCGGGAGCTACTTCTTCATCTGCTGAACAGCTCCAGAGTTTTTTAAACTCGACTGCAAGAAGTGAAACAAAATACTATCTTAAAAACAACTTTGTAGCTGCTTACAGCTGTTTAGGTTTTGTGATGAATTGAAGTCAAGTTAAGAAATAAAACTTTCCGCATGTCAGATTTATGAAGTCGTGGTGAGTTCTGACACTTACAGCTAATGTTCTACATCATATTTTAACAATGTATATGAATAAACACAAAACGTGCTAAGTCCAAGTACAATAAGGTAAAATAGATGTTCGAGCCTCCGTGACTTCCTGTTGAAGGGCCGTCCTGCTCTCTGACCTGTGGGGGTGTGCGAGGTAATAAAATGTCTTCTTCTGGGACAACAAGCATCACTACAAACACAATGCGTCTTGCTATACAGTTTAAATTACAAAATAACAAAAACTCAGAAAGTTTCAAAATAAAATAAAACACGTTTCACAAAACACAGAATTTTATAAAACACACAAAAAAAAAACTGAAATATTTCCGTGATTTGACCCTCTGGGCCACCGTAGTTACTGTCAGACTACAACTTGGGTCTTGAGTTTCTCTGCATTCGTATGTTAGTTTTGAAACAACTCCAGTCGTAAACATCGTCTTTCAACTCCGTTCTCGTGTCTCAAGTTGTTAATCGCAAACTATAACTCGTGGAAGTCGCGGTCCAGATGTTCCTCGGCTACACTGGAAGCACCCAAAACTTTGTCTGTTCCCTGCTGAGAGTGCAGTTTTATTAACGTGCTTTCTTTCCTTTAAAACGGTCCTGATGAATTTGTTCTGATGGGTCAACGACAACAGAAAAGATTCAGATTATCGAACAAAAAATCAATAGTGTAAAAATCCTCGACTCTAATTTATATATACGATGAATAGAAATACTGCGATATTTAAATCTTAAAAATGGTCTGTTCGTGTAACACTTTGCTGTATCTCCTACAGTTCTCAGGTGTTTTAGTGAATTATTTTAAAAACGTGTTTGTATCAGTGATGCAACTGCGATTGACAACCGCCCTGCTCAGCCAGCAGCGCTCCCTGTTTAACACGTCTCCACACTGCAGTAAAAGTCACAGTAAAATCCAACAATTTTATCATGGAAAAATGACCTCTCTGCTCCTTTCTCTCCCCCCTGTCATTCTATTTCATCTCTTCATCCATCCCTCCTCTTTTTCCTCATCCCTCTCTTCCATGCTCCGACTCCCTGTCATTTCGATTTATCTTCGATAATTTCTATCTCTGTCTTGAATTTCCCCTCCTCTGCTCTCTATGAAGCCTCTGCCATATCCCTCCTTCCTGTACCCTCCTCTCCCTCTCCTTCACTCATCCATCCATTTATCTGTCTGTATCTCTCCCCGCTGTAACTCTCCCCTGTCCCCCTCTCTTCCTCCTTTTCTTCCCCCTCTCCTCTGTAGTCTGCAACCTGTGGAACCAATTAGACCTTGTAAGTGGGGGCCTTTTGCCCCTGTCGTGTGGTCGGTTTAACCTGCCGCTCCAAACGGACCTCACCTCATTGCACGACCACCACCTTTCCTGGCTCAGTGGGTGGGTTTGGGGTGGTGGGGAGACGGGGGAGGTATGTGACTGCAGGAGCTCGGGGACCACCAAGCCTCCTTTGAACCCCTGTCCTCAGTTAAAATGAAGAATCTGGTGCTGGGACAGGACGAGATCCAGCGGACGGCACCGTAAAGACACCGAGGAGTCGGTTGGAAAGTTACCGTCAAGTGCATCACTTTCCATCTATATCTTTTATAAGTTAACATGTTGCAAGGCTTTTAGGATACGGTTCATCCTCTTTTGGGCGTAAACAAACTCCTCTTTTAGCACCAGCCCGTCTCCTTTCACCCTCCTTTCACCCTCGTCCCAACTGTCAGGAATGCTTTTAACAATTCACCGTCGGACTCAGAGCAACATGGGACGCTGGGAGATTGTCGCATTCCAAAGGGGAGCATTTTTTTGCCACTCTTAACGTGTCAATCAGCGACACTATCTCCTTGTCACCCCTTCAGGACCCCCCCCTAAACCCCCCCACCCATCTCAAGACACACAAACACACATATGCCACTCTGTGAGCTGCAGCCCTGTTTTGCGGCGTCTACGTTTGAGGACACAGTCCTCAATGTGTTCAGCACCTAAGAATGTAGCGAGGACACACAAACACAGTTCTCCCACCGAGGATCGTTCCACCTCCAACATCTGTGATGTGGGTCACTGAGGAGCACCTTTCCTCTGGTGAAGAAGCAGATCTCTGAACATATCTCAAAGTAGTCGATTCCTGCCTCATAATCTCTGCAGCTTAGCTGTAGCAGGTACGATGACTTCTTCTAGGTGGTCTCCTACAATATGGATTATTATTATTTTGTTCACTTAAAGGTGGATTTCTTTTCTTCATCATCTTCCAGATTGATCTGCTTTTCCTGCAACTTGATCTGAAATGACAACACACACACACACACACACACACACACACGCACGCGCATGCATGCACACACACACACACACACACACACACACACACACACACCGGCAGGCAGGCCAACTTTCAACAGCTCACCTAACACACACATCCCCCCCCTTACAGTTGGGATAACAGTCCTGGTGAAATTCCTTGGCACATTATCAGTGCGTTGAAAGCACCTGACTGGTATGTGACAGTGGCGGTTCGTGACAGTTCTCCTTCAAAGTGGGGGCAGCGTTGGGGGGGAGAGGGGGACCGAAGGCTTGATCCATTTGATACGAGTCCTGCTGGATACTTGACAGGAGCTGTCAGTGAGCTGAGGGGAGGGTGGCGCTTATCGATCAAACACCCCGGCTATCTCCCGCGCCGGCCTTCATGTCCTAAGAAGGGCTATTTGGGTGGGGTGACTGTAATAGGAGACAGAGGTGGGTGGGGGTCGAGGTGCTGCCCTTCAATCATGGAAGTTATTTCATGAAAAATATTGTCATACCTGAATTTAAGTCAAAGGTTTCTCAAAATTGCCTCATCATCCAACCTAATCTGGGTTCATCCAACCTATTTGATAAAAGTTTTAGCAGTGTATGTAAAACTTTAAAATACAAATTAGGAAAAAAATATGAAGACAAACATATAACTGACAACAAATATTTAATACAGTAGCAATAAATCAAACTAAAGTTATTGTACATAATTAAAAAAAAAGTCCTCATATATAAATCTCCCTTTCTCTTTATTAATTAATATATATGCAGCACATATCCATTAAAGCCCCTAAAGATGGCTTATAAAACTAAACTAAAAAAGTTCCCTTTAGAAATATAATAAAATCTGAAGATACGCTTTATAACATCCCAATGGAAACCTTCTCACTGAATAATTGTACAATTGTTTCAGCATCATTTTCTGGAATTTCCTAGTTAACAAACTGTCTTGTGTTTTACATGTCAAGCTTAATTTTAAATAAAGTGAGAGGAATAATATTGAAAGATTTAGAATTATTTTAAATGATGCATTGCTTTAGTAAAAGTCAAAAATAAGTTAAACAAAAACACAGTTGGTCTTTAACAAACTGAGCAGTTTGTTTTTTCAATGGCAAAAAACAACAGCAGCAATATTGACACACTTCCCGGAGTTGTTCCTGCACGCCAGATTAACCACCGCAAGTCAAACTGCATACAAACCTCCATTCAATAAACTCATTACCACAGCGGCTAAGTTGTCCACCAACTTCACAGAACAACTTTCGACATCAACTTCCACCATCATCACCAGACCACACACACACATTTGAACACTGTTGTGGTTCCATCTCTCAAAGACAGATGGACACTGTGAATCAGGAGCAACAAGCTGAGGAGAAGAAGTGGGACAACCAGTCATCTTGTGGTTCACCATAACCAGCCAGGAAGATCTCTGTCCACTGGTCATTGGACCACCACGCTGGACCTGCTCTGCTGTCCACTCAACACTGTGAATGTGACGGGAAAAGACGTGATTTGATATGAAAGCTGTGATCAGTTTGATGTTTCAGTCTCCTGTTTGTAGTTATGGGCTCTACATGATATGATGAGTAGTTTTGCATATTCAAGCAAGTAAAGGTGAAGGATGAAACTAACACTCACACTGTATGATGGGATGTGTGGGTAAGCGGCTCCCCCTGGTGTCTCCTGTCCTCTTTACAAGCCCGTGGCGTCTGTGTGCTAAATGATGTTGTCACATTACATCACAGGAGCAGCTCAGCTAATGCGCCAAATCTTTACCCGTATTCAGAAGATTTGATTTATATCGATATGTTCTGTGTGTTTCTGGGCACGCTCCTCTCTATACGCTGTGAGACACACATGCTGCGTGTTCCTTCCTCTCCTCCCGCCATCCTGATCTATAAATACTCTCTCATCAGCAGAGGTTGGCTGTGAGAGGCATTGACCCCGGCCTCTCTCCATCCAGCAGAGCAGTGATTTATGAGGGCTCAGGCTGGCGCTAACCTTGCACTTGAGCCCTGGCAGTATAAATGATGGCAGGTCAGTGGCACCATGGATGGAGGTGGGAGACTCTCTACCTCCACCTCCCTCTCCCTCTCTCTTCTATCTGTCCTGTTATCATCAGTGTGATGGAGCCATCATCATCATCGCCGTCTCCCGGGAGTATAAATAGTGCTGGATCAGGTGACAGTGCCGACTCTGGCCTTTGATGGGAGCTTTAATTTCATGCCTAATTTCTCTCGGCACAGAGAGGATCGATGCTGCCCTGCTCGTGCTCCCCGTGCCTCTGCTGCCTCTGCTGCAGAGACAGAGAGCAGAGAAGGACAAACGCTCACCGCTGAGTGATGAGCACGCACAAAGACATTTAGGTTACCTGTAAACACACATATATGTGTGGGCATCCTTCACATGGACCGAACGTGTTCACAGGTCAAGACTCACAGACACAGATTGCTTTCTGCAAACAGACAACTTAAATAATCAATAAAACCGGAACAGATAGCTTTGAAAATAAGAGCAACAAGCAAAATATAACCAACACAGCCCCCCCACCTGTCTGTGTTGTGTGTTAACCATTGCCATGGTGATAAATATAAGCCCTCTGTCTCCGCTTGCAGCCCTATAGGGAGGCATTGAACTCCAGCCCCTCCGTAATGACTTTGTCTCCCTATCGATCCCGCTATGATCCATGTACTGTAATCCTTATATCATCAGCCCAAGCCCCGGCAATAACTCCAAGTCATATTTCGGCCCTCCCGTCCACATGACAACTTAATGGTGCAAGGGTCCTTGCCTGAGACACACCACTCGAGTTCCTACAACCTCCCTCTCTCCTTTTCCTCCTGCTCACGTCCCGCAGGGCTCTTAATTCTTCTTGTTCTTTTAAACTAATATCGTCAAAAGCACAGAGAGGCCGTCCTCTCTGAAGATGTCTCGCCGTGAACTGCATTCTCCTTTTCATCTCTTTGTGCTTTCGGTATAATACAGGTTAGTGTATGGGACTGCCGTGCATCTGTCTCCGATTTGGAGCACAGCCCCTGCAGGCTCCCGAGGAGCCGTCCCTCTTTAGACCCTGTTCCTTTTTCCCTTTGAGCCAGGGCAATATTTCATCGTCATTTCAAACCCTCACTTTCTAGCCTGGGTGTAATAGCGGGAGATATATGGGGTTCGCTTCTGTAGCCTTCTGAGCTTCCTCACACCTTTATAAAACATTGTCAGAGTGACAAAACAGCAGCCCTTGGGTATTCAGGCACAGATGCCCCCTCATCCCAAGGGCGATCTCTCAATATCCCCACGCTTATCCTTTTAACAAAAGATAACATCTGGGTCCTTGGACAGGATGAGTTGGAACAGCCATCCTGGACAGAGTCGTAGCTCACCTCTATAGCTCTGTCTGCCTGTAAGCCATAGACTGCCTGTCAGCTCTGTTTTTATAAGAGCTGATTTAGAGCGCAGCCCTTGAATCCGGAGCCAATGGACGACCACAGCGGCATGTAGGGTCAGTTTTTTTTCTAGCTGTTCAGGGGTGACACACCTGATCACACTAATCTAAGGAGACATTGTTGAGCATTCGATGGTTAATGAGAGAAGTTTGAAAGACTCTAATGATGCTGGACATAAGACATAACAACCCTTTACCTCTGAGACACGGCCCTGATTGAGATGTGAGTAAAAGCGAGGAAGGGAGGGGGCACAATTAAATCTGTATGTTCTCATACCTCCACTTCATTTCAAATACAGGCCTCATTCTAAGTGAACTGTCCTGTTCTTGTGCAGCACATACCTGCATTGCTTCTACCTGCTCCCCCCAATGTTCTTCCCCGTCCTCTCTCTTCTCCTCACCATCCTTACCCTCTCTCCATCCTCTTACACTCCCATCCACAAGACACACAGTCTCTCTCTCCCTCATCCTCTCCTCCTCCCCCCAGCCTTAATTGGGAGTCAGGGAGAGCAGTGGAAATCGCATTAACGCGGGCCTTGCCTGGGTGTGCCATCCATCTTCTTTTTTATTACGCCGCGCCGGGGCTGCCTGGGCGCTGCCGTTCGATTTGTCACCGGCCTCGTTCGCTGATAACAGGCATTTGTCATCGCCTTGCCTCCCTGTTAATGTCATCATCTCCTCCCTGACAGCCGCCCTCCGCCGGGGAGCGCCGGCGACAAAGCACATCCGTCAAGCGAATATTTCCACGGCTAAGGGGACTGCACACTGCAATAAGCCACATTAAAGCACTTATGAAGGGTGTGTGTGTTTGTGTGTGTGTGTGTGTGTGTGTGTGTGTGTGTGTGTGTGGGCGCCCTGACGCGCATGCACGTCCGCAAACACGCGTGCGCGTGCATGGATCGTGTAGTGCGCTTGTCAGTGCAGCATAAGCGGCGTTGGTGGGGGCCGACAGGGAGAGGAAGAGGTAATTTGTTGCAATTAATTACTCAGTGAGTGTGGCTTTGTTGTGTGGGAGAGCATTTTATCTGTTGGAATGCTTCCTTTGCCAGACTGTGATGCTATTTGTTTGATTTATAGCTCCTGCCTGCCCCGGGCGAGCGAGCCGGCGCGCGTGTGTCGGCGCGTGTGTGTGTTCTCACATGTTCACTATGCTGTGGCATTATCCACAGACATACAGTGTATGGTGTCAGTGACAGGGAGCCCTTTGTTTGGGAGTTAGGTTACATATGAACAGCTTCTGTTGTTGCTCCTCTCTCAGGACTGGAACCTTACTGTCCATTTGTCATTCAGCAGGAAATCAACCACTCCAGAGGTTGACCTCCTGACCCCCAGCTTCTACCTCACCTTCCTTCTTTCTGTGACAGGAAGCTGTGACGCAGAGTTACTGCACCATATCCAGATGTAATAAGCAGATGTTTATAACAGTGACCCCTTCCTCTCCGTTTCCCTCTCTCCTCCGTGGTATCAGGACAATGTGACAACATTTATCCATTCTTGCTCAGACTGGGGGGGTTGCAGGGCCCTTCTGCAGGGGCTGACAGATGGATCAGTCCGCCTCAAGGCAGTGGGAGGAGATGAGAGAGAAACAAGCATCACCTCCCATCCTTCAACATTCTGCATGACTCCCAAATTTGCTGTAGCTCATCACATAGTGTGAGAAATGTGCAACCCGGCTGCAAGGCTGCACAATGACGGCAGGTTTACCTCCTCCACATCGTGATCACACTACACATGAGGACGACTACAGAATATCAACGGATGGTCATACCAACTCATAAAATTATAACCTTAAAATTACTGATATTTAAGGGCGCAATCAGAGGTTGTATTTGTTGTGAGAAAAGTTGTTTTTTCTTTTCTAAGGCTGTAAATTATGTAGATCACATGTCTCCATGTTATCAGCCCTTTCAAGCATAAGAAACTATTTCTTACTCATAAGTCACCTACAACACTGAAGACCTGCTTCTATCTCCTGGTTTCCAAATCCGGTCCAATTGAATATGTAATTGAATAGCCCAGCATTACTTATAATCACATTATTACCAAGGAGACTTTCCTCAAACTGCTAACCCAAATGGTTTATATCTGTATATCTGTATCATAAATAATGGATACGTTTTGGGGAAACATCTTACCACGAGGTTAATTTGTGGCTTTTGTTCTGAAGCTTTTGATCACGTAATTTTATCTTCATGGTTCATCAGCTTTCATGAAATTGCAGGCGATCAAATCACAGTTTTATTGATGCCTTCGAGGACTTCTTGAACCGTCGGAAATCCCCAATTTCATGACGATCAGGCGAAGTCCTTCTGCTTAAGAAGATCATATAATGGGAGTAAAAGTTCCAGATGAGCTCCTGATTTAATCTTTTTAATGAAATATTTTATCAGGGTGCCTCGCAGGCTCCTGCCACGTCCCAGTGGCAGGAGACCCCGTGGTAGAACAACAACACTTGGGAGGGATTATATATCTCATCTGGCCAGGGAACGCCTCGGGGTTCCCTAGGAGGAACGAGGTGTTGCTGAGAAGAGACGCTTGAGTTATCTTACTCAGTCTGCTGCCACCCTGACCCAGTTCTGGATAACCAGAAGAAAATGGGCTTCATATCTATCTAATAAATGATTCAGTCATAAATAAAGTCAATAGCTACAATTTATAAACTCTTTATAAGCGGTGCAATATTAGCTTCTTCAGACTTCCTGCGTTTCTTGTACATTTTCTCCTATGATACATTCTAGTGTTTCTTATAGCACCTTTGTTCATGAACTGTCTATTTATTTGCTTCTTACACGTATTCAGAAAAAGACAAAGACATGTAAGCATCAGATATATTTATATACTACTTGCCTATGAGCCCAGTTAGCGAATCAATCTGCTGCTCAGAAATACATCGGGACAAAAAAAGACACTCAAATCTGTTTTAGATTGAATAAAGTCTTAATTTTATTTTACAAAGAAGTCGTACAGTAGTTAAAATTTTAAAGCTATTCTGAAGTGATGTATTGATCAATTCTAACCCTTTAACAAGACAAGAAATAAAATGACTACTACAGTAGCCACAGTACCCGTCTCTCTTACGGAGAAAGAGACAAAATCACAAAAGGACGAAACGTTGTACAAGAACAAGCTCATTCCTCGGTCAAGACATTCACCTTGAGCTGAACAATGTAAACATACAGTAACATATCTTTCATACCTTCCTTCAGTACGTCAGTGGAGGCATCGCCTCTGAGGTGTTTTTTTCTGTCTCTAAATAAATACACTACATTTAATCACTAAACTAACAGAAGACATTCAACACGGAACAAAACTCCATCACGAGATGTGCTGAACAAAAGTGAGACTAATGCAGAGATTAAATATTCTGAGAAATCTCTCGTGAAACTGCTCTAAGACGCAGAAAAATGGATTTAAAAGTCCTGGACGGTTGATTTGAAATGCATGACAGCGTGATTTCGGTCTCACACGCCGTACAGAAGCTTCGCTCTGACTCTACTGTTCGGAGAAGTGATGACCGTCCGAACAGATGAACCAGTGTTTCATTCGTACGCTCGCTTCTTTGCAGTCCTGGCGTGGAGCAGCGGACCTCCTCGTTGCCATGGTTCTACCTTCTCCTCCTGCTACGGGGCACTTCAGTCACACCACAGACGGAGAGAAGAAACCTCCTCCCTGCTTATTTTACTTCATGCTGGCCAACTGTTCCGTAGTGGTTCATCATAGACATTTTCACCTGACCGTTAGATAACTCCTCTTCGGCGATGTTGTTTCGTGCTGCAAACATCTGACTGATCTCCATGAAGGTTTTGTTTTTGGTCTCGGGAATAATGACGTAGGTGTAGAGGGCGGCTCCCAGGCAGATCACACAGAAGATCAGGTAACAGTAAGGACCTGTGGCGATCTGTGGCGGGAGGACACACACAGCAACATACACACTTATTAAAGGAAAACACATGTGGGAGTAATCTGGATCTTTAAGCATTAATAACTTTATGTACAATTCCAAAATAATGGTGGAACGCCTCATCGACCAGCAGTACGTCTCTCAGAGCAGCTGTTAATCATGATGTCACAGCCCCTGAGCATCAAATGTCTCATTGACTGAGCTATTATTTTGCAAGTAAGATTGTGTGTCATTGTGGATTTTTGTTGCCAATTTCGGATCCATTCATCCTCCTCTTACTCAACTGTGTGAGGAAACACATCTGCTAAGCGTTCCTCTGTCATGATGATGATTTCCGCATGTCAAACACAGTTACTGTCATAATAAAAATGTCCTCTGTGCTACTAGGATTGAAAGTGGATGAGAAGTTGCTCTGACCTCTAGGAAGGGGAAGACAAAGCCGATGGTGAAGTTGGACATCCAGTTGAGGCAACCTGCCACCGTGTATGCAGCCGGTCGGTGCGACTGCTTGAACAGCTCTGCGGTGATGAGGAAGGGAACGCCGGCTGCACGGGACAGAGGGAAGAATGTTTGGACAAGAACACCCCCACATACAAGTCACCTTATTTAAACACTCAGTAAGTGATATCAACTGAACAGTTAGTTTTTTCAATAATCCCACTTAAAAACACAATTCTTCATTGTTAGCGGTGAAAGTGATGGAGGAGGAATATGCATGTGAAAAAGCTCTAATGACGAGCTTTCTGAATGATGTAGTCATTACCCGTGCATGATAATTGCACGGGCGAAGGTTTTAATGTTGTCAAACCGATATCCAGGCCGTAATTTGTCAACATCTGCGGTATGTATGGGGGGGCGCCATCGCGTGTACGGTTTCCGTCTGAAGGAGACCGAATTCATCACGACTAGCTGATGAACAATGAGCCATTAAAAGGTCTAATTGCGGCAACAGAATCTCTCGTCCTCATGCTGAGGTATGGATTTTAGCAGGTTGACGAATTACGCTATGTTAACCAGATTCTTTTCAATTCATCATCCTCGCAGGTCCACTCAACACGGCTCCCAAGGTTGTAAATGATTGCCGGTTAATTCACTTCACTCATCCGGTGTACAAATGGTGGTGGGGATGGATGTAGTATTTCACTTACGGTTTCCTAATTTACAGAACTAATGAAATACAATATCTCTTCACAGTATGAGGAGGAGGAGAGAGGGAAAGGTTACTGGTTTTCAGGTTCGGCGCCTGCTGTTGCACACTTGTCCAGGAGGGGGCAGTGTTACCTTACACACAGGCCGGCCGAGCTATAGAGGAGTTATAGACTGTAGATTCTATAAACGCTTTAAAGTGAGATACAAAATGCAATCACTGAATCTAAATTCCTTCCACTGCTTTATTATAAGATTGGGATATTTTTGGATATTGTTTACCTGGTCCTATGCAGAAGCCAGCGATGATCCCAACAACACAGCCCACACTGATGTAGCGCAAGAGGGGCAGCTGGGCCTGTCACGGTCAAACACAAGTCATGAGTCGACAATTTCTGTCTCATTTGTTGTTCATTTTAACTGTATTTTGCATCATAGTGTAAGTAACTTTTATCATTAATGACGCCGATACTTAGCTGAACAATTAAAAACGTATTTTAACTGTTAATATGAACTTCACTCACTTCACTATTAATTGCATGATCATTTCTTTTTTCCACATAAACATTACTTCACTTTTATTTGTTGATGCAAAACTTAAAGAAAATTGCATTCAAACACAATTCATTTAGATCTATTCTGTTGAACCGGCAGTAAAAACTGCATGCCCGTCATCATAACATGCAAGTTGCTGCAATACATTCAGGGACGTTGTCCAACATCGTACCTGGAAGTTGACCGACAGGGTGATCCCAGCACAGCAGAGTCCCATGAAGAGGAAGCCAGCGATCATCAGCGGTCTCCGACCCAGACGCTCAATTGTAAAACACTGTAAAACGGACAGAGACAGACCTGCTGTCACCGGCTGGGAACATGAGGCATCGTCCAAACATTTCTCTGATACGGGACACACCACAGATAATACATGGTATACTCTGTGTTCATGTAACGTTCAGGTCAGCAGTAATTAGCCTGTTGGCTACATCTAGTACATTTATATTGCAATGGGGAGCCGCTTAAATATTCTTGCTCATAGAGTTAGTTGGGACGGGGCCTAACCAATATGTGGGCTGCTAAGAGAAGAAAGTTAGATCAGAGGGAGCAGTGGCTGTACTGACAGAGGAACGCTGGCTGGGGAGCAGATAGAAGCTACGGACTGCTTTGGTGCTCCCTGACGGAGTTTATCTCTCTGACTCCTCTTTCTTATCCCTCTTAGTTATCTGCCCCTTCGGAGACCAGCTCTAGATTTCATTTTCATTTTCAACCATGAACCATTGATCAGAAAAAAGTCCACAAGTTTTTGCATTGTAATGTTTTGAACTTTACTATTACTCCATTGTCATTGAAGCACAGCAGAGAACGCTGTCACGTAACAGTGATTCAGTAACGTCACCTTCACCTGATGACCTCATAACATGTTCATTGGGTGATAACGTCTACTCACACCAAGCATTCCGGAGAGCACCTCGATGGCACCGGTCCCCACCGTCGTGTACTGGATGAGGGGCTCGGGGATTCCTGCATTCTTGAATATGTCATTCGTGTAGAACCAGATCTGAAAATCGACACATCGACATGAAGTTAATGAACAACACAAACAGGCAGGACAGAGACACGTCCACACATCGACGGAAGCTTTACAAACTCAGTTGGACTGGAAACAATTAGCAGAAGCAGAAAGTCGCTCCGCTCATTGTGTCGGTGTTTCCATGTGATCCATCACAGTGATCATTATCATCAGGCCGACCATCACTCACGCACTTGAGATGCAGCGTTTCATTAATATGGACTTCTGACAACTGCTCCCCTTGAAATTAATTTGTGTATTCTCATTAATCACATTTTGCTGATGCACCATCCATCATTGATGAGGTGTGCTTAAACGCTGTCTTGTTGATTTAGTAACCATATGTGTAGCGTTTCATCACCATCGCAGCCTTCAAGTATGCACGGACACACAAACACACACACACAGATCAAAGCAGGAAACAAACACCAACAATTAGGAAAGTAAGAGTGTTTTGAAACACAATCATTTTCTTGACAAACTATGAACTGATGCAACATTGCAGTGTGGCTCCACTCTTCCATTTCTGTGTTCACCTGCAGAATACGGGTCGTGTGTCCCGAGTAGATTCTGTTGTGGTTTGATGCTACATAAATTAAATTGAATTGAATATCATACTTAATCTTCACTGCTCACTTTGCCCCTACAGACTGCTTTGGCTTGTATTACAGTCAACTGGTTGCCAAAAGGTAACCATTATCTGTAAAACTCCAAACGCCACTCTAATTTCACAAGACTCCTCTCTACTTTAATAAAAAGTCCATGAGAGGTGGACGGCTGCAACCAGCCAGTTTGAATGAGCTTGACGCCGTGCAGACACAATAACAACTCCGGCTCTCGACATATTGCAATTGAAACGCCAGTGATGGCAACTTCAGCACCACATCGTCTCCCAGCACCTCCTCTTCCTGTCTTTACATTTAGTAGTGAAATGCAGCCGACTGTTAGATGGTGTCAGTACTGCTTTACAAAAAGGACTGGTGGACTCGTGGAGATGTGTATCTGTTCTTAGCACGGAGGTTCCACATGTGCATGTCACAGTAAAAATGTCATGACATTCACTGTCAAAGAATCCTTTGTTTTAACACGTCTATTTTTTTTCAATACGCGTCAGTGACATTTCTTATGCTCATAAAACCTTAAATGCCCCAGATCGCAGGAATATTTTCACTTTGAACTCATGACATGTCTGATTTAGTATTCTGTGTCACAGATTCATTACACAGTATGGTTCATCAGCTTGTTGGAAGCCCTCCGATGCTCCTCTCTGGAGAAGCTGGGACTGTGAGACGCAGCAGGGTGTGCCCCTGCTGGGAAATAGTACAGGCATGTGAGGCAGCATGCCTAGAGCTCCCATCTACATGAAGCAATGAGTACAGAAATGTGTTTGCCTGTGTGTAGATGGGTGGACCTTCCGATGTGGGGCAGCGCTGAGAGAGAAGACCTGAAGATAATGAGGCGTGCTTGTGTTGCCCCCTGCTTAGTCACTCAGTGGCTGCATGTGGGACTGTGATGTATGAACAGGAGCGAGTACAGATGGGAGGAGCACAGCTGGGAACTCTCACTGGCTATTTCAATGTATTAACTGCAGTGTTTGTACATCCAGAATGAGAGCAGCCGCACCAAAACCAAAGAAGCCCAACGATGCTTCTCCTCACTCACCGCGTCAATACCGGACAGCTGCATGCTGATGTTCACCACCGCGATGGTGATGACCTGCCAGCGAACACAGCGGTCCTTCAGCAGCTCCCAGACAGACATGGTTTTGATGGTGGACAAAGAGCGTTGTTCATCCTGCATCTCCTCCACCTCTGCCTGGATGTCTCCTTTAATACGGTACCACTTCAGGGCTAGAGGACAGAGGACAGGGTGCAGAGAAGAAGGACTCATATCAACAAATCTTCACAGCATGAGCATTTTAAACCAAAGCCATTATGACAGAGTCCTTACTGTGTATTCAAACACAACACATAATGAACAATCAATCCAACCTGCAATGGTGGCGTGGACATTTCCCTTTTCTATCAACAGGTACCGTGGACTCTCTGGAAACCATGGCAACAGCATCAGCTGGATCAGGGTGGGAAACACCACCAGGGACAGGAGGAGAGGCCAGTACTCTTCCTGTGTGGGAAACACTGTGTATTACTGCAAACATACAGGTTCTATAATAAAAGTCCTTTTTAATTGTGTATTAAATCACCACTCAACAAAAAACAAAGTAATTCACTTCATCCAGATCGTCCTCATATAGGAAGAAGAATAATGAAGCAGAGAGTCAAATGGTCAGCCTGACACGTTAACCAAACAATAGTTATCTAGTAATAGAAATTAAATGGTTTAACCTTTCAGGTAACGTGGGAATGTGCAACAGATTATAGCAATAGGACGTTGTACAACAGACAGGTGACATATTGCTTGAATCAACTGTAAGTCAACATATGAGAGAGTGGACCTGTGTTCGTCAGTACCTTCCCCAGCAGCTCTTTGAGCCCCAGGACCTGAGCGATGAAGACCCCGAGACAAATGTGGATGCTTGGAATGAGGCCCAGGAAGCCTCGCAGGTTCTTTGGGGCGATCTCACCGAGGTACATCGGCACCACACTGAGAGAGATACCTGTTGAATAAAGAGAGAGCGAGATTACCACAGGGCAACAAACTTTAATGAACTAACTTAGATTCAATGATATTTTGACTTTTTACATGGTTATTTTCCATAGAGAACATGTACACCTTAAAGGGACAATGTGTAAGAATTAAATGAAATATAAGCTTAAAGATATGAAACATGCAGCTATATTTCAGAGCATTTGACATGCCTCTACTGGAAGACGACAAACTGGAATTCATGTCAGACATCCAGGAAACAGGCCGGCCTACCTGAGTGTAGCCCAGTGATGAAGCGTCCAATGATGACCATCACCGGCTCCCTGCACGTTCTGCTGAAGCCCATCAGAGCTCCTCCGATAAACACCAGCACAGCCGATCTCACCAGGGTCCCTTTCCTGTGAAGACACAGATTTGTACTTTTCTTTACTGCCATTTATTCATTTATAGATGCTTGTACCAATGCACAAGCGATATAATTGCATTTTACCAATGTAAAAATCATCCATAGACACACTCACCTTCCATATTTGGTAACGAGTCTGCCCACTAAAAGGGCGCCAATCATTCCACCAATAGCGAAGATGGACACAGTGAGGGAGTAGAGGACTGTGAGGATCTCCTCATCCGGGGTCCAGTCGTAACTTTCTATCAACGTCTCATTGTAGAAATCTTTGATATACTGGTGGAGGAAAGAATGAATTAATACAGTAATACTGCCCAGCTGGAAGACACATCGGTCTGTCTTATTTTCTACAGAAATACCTACACGGACGTATAAGATCCCGTTCCCCTTGTTTTAAGAAAGACAATTAGACTACAGATCTTTGTAACTAGTCACACAATACTGCAAAAAGAGCTTAAATACCCCTGAGTGATCATGGCTGAACCATATAAATAGCGGCCATGAAATTCGACTTTGAAACACATTTTTGTCAGCGTGCGAGAACCTCGCGCCCTTTATTCATGTGATTTTAGAGTAGACAAAAGTTCACTGAGTACTCACAGTAAAACTGAATTTAATGGACGAGGGTTCAATCCTTGCATCCTGGATCAAATGAAGGCGGTTAACAATTAACTTAAAAAGTCAAAAGCACTCGTCAGGTTTCCTTCAGGTTCATCTGACAGTGTGAAGACTCCTAATATGACCAATTGGAAACAATTCATTCAGAAGACAACTTCATCAGACTGAGAGATGACCTGTTTTATGTCATTTAGTGTGAAGAATTATTGTTTTGAAAGGCCTATTTAGCTAAACACATGCTGATCAGTCAAAGAAACAATCATCTTGACTTTAGAATCGTATTGATTGTGTGTACAGGGTGGGCAGCAGAGCCCTGATGTAAGTCTGGAGACCGCAGTGACATGTGAGTATTTATAATCAATTTACTGTGGACTATGTGGCCTCTCACTATCTGATCTTCCTCTTCTCCTTCTCAGTTTCATGGTCGTCATGAGGACATGACTGGTCACACTGGTCTTATGGTCCATTCATTCTCTTTGTAACATGCTTGTTGTGTTGTTATACCGTCACCCAGTATTATTGATTCATTCATTATATTCATTACATTTCTGGTCTGATTGATCCAATTATGATCATACTTGTCCTTCTGTTGAGCACTTGACTCAATATTTGTACTTGAAGCAGTAAATCTCTCATTTGATCGTCTGGTTTTATACTGAACAATTATCCTTTAATACTTTGTGCTCATATAAGCGGTTTACAGGAGTCCCACCTGACGAGCTTCATCACTGAGCTAGTGAGGCACACACATATTTTCCCTGGCCTCCATGTTACATAATACTTAGTAGATTTAAATTCCTGTATTTGACTGATGTCAGCCTTCGACTAATCCAGTGGCAAATGATGTCAAGACCAATTTAAATTTCGCCAGAAGAAGAAAGGCCCAGCGACTACACGGCCGGCTCATGAGAAGAAAGATGGTAATTATGCTCTGGCCTTGACTTTGCTCTGCTAAGCTCACTGAAAGCTGCTTCCTTCCTCCCACCAACAGCGTACAATCAAACTAAAAGACTTATGGACACATCAAACACTGTAGACTCCATTCCCAGACACACACCAGTCCTCTTTCCCCTCCAACTACAGTTCAGGATGTCTGTGACACTTTTAGAACTCTGATAACATAATCGAATGACCTCGACACATCAAGATGGACAATTAGCTCATAATGTCTCCTTCATAAAACACTTCAGCCATCGTGTCTCAACTCATGACCGACCAAACATGCAACCACACCTACAATTGGATTAGGAGCACGCAGGCGACACTAATCAATAGTCGGGCACAGCAGTCACATGGACCGTGGTTAAAGGGTTGACCTCACTGCATTAGCAGCGATTCTGTACAGGCATGGGAATGAAGAACTGGTTCAAGTGGGAACATGTTTTCCCAGACAATTGTTCAAAACGATGACGTCAAGTTGAAACAGTAAGGAATCACGGCCGAGAGAAAGAAACAATCTAAAGCTTAATTTGATAGAGAAAGATGACAATAGTGTCTTTAAAATGAACCTTTCAACATGGGTTGGAAGCAGCAGGTGCTAAAAGTAACATGAGCTTAAAGGAATGATGTGTATGTGACACTGCTATGATGCTAGGACTTTCTTTAACAGAGATTTTATTATAACATGAGCACATGCAGCCAGGAAAACCTGATAATACGGCATTGAAATGGCAATGAAATCTAAATTAAAATTCACTTTCTTGCTGAGAGCATTCGATATCTGATCGTTAAGTGCAGATCTGACGCAGACACAGTCAGCTGAGAGGTGAAGGAGCTAACCTGTCTCTCTCTAAAGTTCATACTTGAATTTCCCTTGGGATGAATAAAGTATCTATCCATCTATCTATCTATCTATCTATCTATCTATCTATCTATACAGGCCAACCAACCCCCTTAATGCTCCGAAAACAAGCATCACACTTGTTTGATATGTACCCAAACAAAAAGAGAGATGAGGCGATACGGCTCACATGCTCCGCCGTGCAGTGGAACGGGAACGATTTGCAGCTTAGTCACTGTGCCGCGGCAAATGGAACTTTAAGGCACAGAACAGAGCACATGATGGAAGCTTCTGGATTCAATACACCAGCCCACATGACTCATGGCAGGAAATACAAATCCCGACTAGGCATTCACATCATATAGAGTCAATTCAAACTTGGGGAGATCAAATCCAGAGTTTATTTACACTGGAAATATTTGAGGTTCTCGTCCATGATAAGGACATCAGGAGAATGATGATGATGAGGTGGATGATGATGATGTAATAGTGACACAAACCTCTGCAGGAGAGTTGACGACGGCCAAGTTGTAGCCATAGAGCATGGAGCTCCCGAACGAGGCCAGGAAAGCCACCGCCAGCAGTGACTTTGTAAGTTGCTGAGAAAAGATGAGGTAAACAAGTCAGACGTGGAGAGACAGAACACGGTAAACATTTAAAGCGATATGAAGAGTGACATCACACTCAGGTAGTAGGTCAAAGGGTCGGTGTTTATTGTAAATACGAAGCAGGTCATTATTAACAAACTGGACAGTATCTAGATGAAGCAGCCTGCTCAGTTCTATCATCTCCCACAGAAGCACTTTGAATGAGCTGCTCTCTTGGCCGCCATCCTAAATTCCAGCACGCAGCACAGGGCTGACCTCACGGTTAGAAGGTCAGCGGGATTATAATCTCTTTTTGATGATCAATATGATTGGATGGAGCACAACAACTCTACTATGTGGTTTATATAAACCAACAGACCAGCAGTGAGCTGAAGGATTCAACTGATGTGTATAAAAGGCTGGTTGACTGATAACAGAGTGAGCAGGAAACCTTCTCCTCTAACTTTACAATGACAGCATAGACAGCGTAAAGGAACTGAATCCAGCCATTAATAGCTTGATGGAGGCAGTTAGACGACTACATTGTGTGCTTTGGGTGAAAATAACTCAAAGCACACAATGCTGCCCAGTCAGCCTTCAATTTAGACTGATTAACTGTCAGATGTGCTTCTCTCACGTGTTCCTCTGCCCAAAACTCACTAAAATAAGTAACAATGTTACTTTTTCAGAAATTTGTTCTTGTTGTTATTTATTGAAGCCAGAATTTTAGATAACTTGGAGGGCGATTTGGATGTTGTGTGATGCTGACTGATTGTAGATTGGAGTCCTCTTTGTCTTGTCTAGAAAACTCTACATTAATGAACCATCGTCCTCAACCGCATCAGAATATTGTTGATTGGTTCAAACACATCCTTATACATGCACATACACTACGGTAGTTTACTCTCTGTAAACATTAAATTGTAGTGCTTGAAGAGCAACAAGTAGCGACACTTCAATCACATCAACAACCTCGTTAAAATCACATTCAAACACTCACCGCGCTGATCTTTGCATCACCGTGCAGTAACAGTTCCTCCGCCATTTACGTCATAAAAAACTAGTCCCTCTGAGTGATCTGCTCGTCTGAGATGAGAAACAGCTCATCTGGGCAACTTTGCAGAAACTCCTCATGTCGCAACCCCATTTGTAGTTCCCAGCCGCGGCGGGGCAGGGAGGAGGCGGTTCCGGTTAACGGGAGGAATGAACAAGCCTGTCAATCCGCGGAGCACCGGGCCCGGCCGGCCGTGAATCAATGTCCCGGTCCATCAGCCATCACATGAGCCGTCCGGCCCCGCCTGCACCCCGAGGAGCCGGCAGCTGTTTCTATATTATAACGTTACACTAAAGGTGAAGCTGATACAGATGAGTGACGTGACTTCCCTTCGCCTGACACGAGGACTTTAACTCACGTTCAACACGTGCGTCATTTCTGTTTGGTGCGTCTAAAAAATTAGAGGATGAATTCATGTAGCTTCTTTTATATCTTTAATTTGACTTGTGAATAATGAACTAAGTTGACCCTGTGGGAAGGAACACAAAGCTATGCGTCTTAGCTTACAGTAATATTTTTTATATTTCTTATTTAAACGAAAATGCCGTTTTGGAGAAAAGATGCAACGAAATTTCGTTCATATGTGCACTGTGTGTAGGATGTGAATGACAATAAAGTTTTTTGAAAAAAAAAAAAAAAAAGATTTCTGCCCACAGTGGAACAGGCAGATGTAGACAGATGTAGACAGCCTACACACTAACACCACTGATGAAGACCATCACTCCTACAAGTTGACACTATCATGTAAGTCAAATGGCTCGTGTCATATGACTTCTATCACTGGGAAATGTGTCATGCTGCTTTTCTGTATAAAATCAATTAAGCTGTGAACAGGGTCACCACTCCCAGGGCTTCCCCCGTAAACAAAGAGACATAGTTATACACTTCCGAGGGATGAAGAATGGATACAGTGTATTGATGACCAATGAAGACCGTTTCCTCTGATTGAGGCACAGTTACGTATGTAAGGGAAAATGACAAACTCCAGTCAAGAAGACTGTAAAAGTGCAATATTATGGAAATAGCCACTAAATGAATAATCTAAAAGTTTTGCCTTTAATACAGTCAACTTGTACCATACAAGGGCCTCAGCTGGAGGCTGAGACCGATGAATTCAGCCGGGTATTGTACTGCTGTCTTATAGTGACCTTCAGTCCCGACAGAGAAACTTTGTTAAAGTTGAAAAATCACAGGTTTGTCTGAGCTGAAGTTCAAATCCGATGGTATCACTATCAGCCCTCTGGCCCAGCACAAGACCCTCTTACACTGGCTCCAGAAAAAACAAACTCGTCAAGGGTACAGAGATTCCTCGCGGTCATATTCCTCTCGAGAAAGCACGAGCAGAACAAATTCATTAGACTTATATAATCATATATATAACTATATTAAATACAATACACATACAAGTTCAATTTCCTCAACCTCTTACACTTAACCAGACCAATACAATGTTTTATAATGTGTTGGCTTCATGGACCGTTGGTGATTTGATTCTCCTTGTTGTCATCCCGAGCATTTTCGACACTTTAAAAGTAAAACTTTTGATTTCCCACCAGTAGAGGAAAGGTTTGGTTAGCTCGAACCCGGCGGACAGTGGACCTTCACTTCACTTCCACATGAGGACATCTGATGTTCTCATGAGCTGGATTTGCTATGCGGCTGCCTGCTGCTGAAAAATTCTCCACTGAGCGTGAACCTAAAGCGTAGTGGACCACAGCAATGAAGAGGATTAAAACCGTCAGGTTGTAATTTTCTGTGGTTGTGTCACAGGGAGGGAGCCTCAAACCGCACGCAGTCATTTGACCCACGGTGAAACCAAATACTGATTAGTGCAGCTTTAAGCGTTTACTGTGTTTTCTAATCAGGTGGTCACATGCTGTCACGAAAAGATGCAATGCTTTTCTTTGTCTTGTCCTCTCTGGAGTTCAAGAACAGGTTCACCAGTTAAAGGAGCAGTTTATAGTATTCAGAGGGACATTTTGGCAGAATTGGAATATAACATTCAGAACTATGTTTTCATTAAACAACACTATGGATCGTTGTGTTTCTGTTGCTTAGAACGAGATCTTTATCTACACAGGCAGTGGATCCTCATTGACGGCCTTCTTGTATCTACAGTGGCCCAGAACAAACTAACCAGGACCTTGTTAGTAGAGTTTCTGTCTCCTTGTTTCCTTATTTCTTTGTTCATACTTGTTTAATTGTTTAGTAACCGATTTCATGTTCGCCCTTTCTAAACAGACTTGTAGAACGTGTTCTGATTTGTTTTCATCATGGATTTACGTTTTTCATCAAACTAAATCTGTTGCTTAAAAGCATCTGTGCAGGTACTCCACGCTCTTATTGTTTACACCAGTGACCAGCTGATGGCTGAAACTGGCAGGCTGCTATGGTGCCCACCAACATTCGACATCTGAGCTGAGATTGAGACACACAGAGGATGCAGCGGAGGAACAAATCGATGAGCTAAAAGAGCTGAATCCACACAATGGGGACTGTTGGAGAAGAGAAGATTTAATTACTGTATCTGATCCAAACTCCATTTGGAAAACAAGCATTTTAAAGGGTCCTTTGCTTGCCGTCTTGTGGACAAGATCCGACAAAGCATCACTGCATCAGTGCAGATCGACACCAGGATGTAGTTATTTCAGCATTCATTTTGACTTGATTATTGCAATTATATCACAGCAACATCTATAGGCAGCATTTATCAAGATACAGTTCCTGGAGGTGGTCACGCCGAAGTATCAGTGACTTTCACAGGTACAAAAGCAGCAATATGCTTATTTTGTCCGTGGTTGATGAAGTAAACAAACATTGAAGTAAGCCGCTGCTCCTGTTTACAGAAGACGTGAATATTTGTGGGTTCATTACCGACCAACAACCTTAGATGATGGGCTCTGAACCCCAGCACCTTCGTCATGTGTCAGCTGGTTCTGGCTAACAATTTTGTGTTGTGATAAGTTTGAGATGCCACATTTTGAGAAATGTAGACTCATTTACAAATGACAATACAGCCACTGAAGGTTTTCCTGAGGGAGGGGTGGAGGCGGTGAGGTGTGACAGTCTCAAACTCGACCACTAGATGTCACTAGATCCTACACACTGGACCTTTAAGTAGAATAGTAGATTGAGCTCTATGTCTTGTGATAGATCTTAATGAACGTCAGATCTACACACATATGTTGCTCATTTGGCTTCTTGAATCTCGGACAAGATTGAAGGTTGTAACGGACAGGTTCAACAATTACAATGACACAATTACAGTGTCCACTGTCTGCCAGTTTCGGGCGGATATTTTCTATATGTGGTTGTCATTTTTCTGCTGAATAGCAAACAGATGTCTTTCTCCATCGAAACATTCAAATCAATATAAAGTGTTGACCCTAATCCCCTCGCCGGTATCGCCTCTATGTACCATCCTCGGTATCTGTGTGTCTCCTCATCACCCCAATAATTAGGTGACAAACCAGGCTGAGACGTAGATGCCGGCAAATAAAAAGCTGTGCACATCTCACCAGTGTAATTGACAAGACAGATATCTCCTGATCACAATCTGGATCTGGAACCACATGATTTAATTTCCTCTCAACAGTGAATGAGATGCCATTTGATAAATCACCCATCAATTCTAGACGGTAGGGGATGCTGTGCTGTGTGTGTGTGTGTGTGTGTGTGTGCGCGTGTGTGAGTGTGTGAGTGTACACTGCACAGACATGTTGCCTCTCGAGGGTTTGTGCGTGTGCTGCAAGCACAGAATGACCTCGCGTTAGCAGCCCATTATTTCAATAAACCTCCTCTTGCATCCCGTTGACAGATCATCTGCCTAGAAAAGTAGATATTGTGGCCTTTAATCAGTCAGCCCCCTTCGAGCCGCCGTAGTCTCTTGTGCAGTATTTAAATTCCTCATTTACTCTGTTGCAGGCGGGACGTGCCTGTCCCCCATTGTTCGCTCTGAATAAACTGGGGAGCTGATCGTGTTAAGTGCGGCCATGATTGATGGCCGCTGATGAAATCTAATATACTCGCCCCATGCCATCGTTTAGCAGAAATAGGATTAGAGAGAAACACTAGCTAATAAAAGGTGGAAATGTGCTTAATGTTGCTTTTTCAGATTTTTAGCGCAGTAGATTTGGCTGTGGTCGAGTAACTCTAAGAGGACTGTGGGACATTAACTGTTGAGTGATGGCGGCTCTGTGATGAAAGTGAGTTGGGGAAATGAAGTGTGCATTTGTATGCGAGTGCACTCAGCACCGTTTATACGTTCTGGAAGTGGAGTGACTGTCATCAGGGAAAGAATGCCACGCTAATTATTATCACAAGTATTATCACAGTCATTTTAGTCTCCTTACGGTTGTCAGTGAGGTCAGCAGAACATTTGTATCCGCAAGCTTACTTAGAAGCTCTTTTTCTGCAAATAGCACATGATCCAGGATGTGCAACTGTATCATTGTGCAGATGAACACGTGAGATACACGGCGATGAAGATCTCAGTGACCTCAGATGACGGGCAAGGTATTTCCATGTGAGCTTATACTAGTGGTGATGCTTTATTTATATAATATCATTGGTTCTAGTTAAAGGAGGCATGAAAACACAGAAACACGTCCGGGCCAAACACACACACACACACTCTCTCAAGAGCCCACTTGAGCCAGTCATAAGTCTCAGCGACACCCCATCATCCTCTCTCCCCTCTCGTACTTCCTCTGCTCTGTGTTTTACCCATTTCACAGCTACATAAGCAGTTGATTTGGGTGTAATGGATCTCCCTCCTCCCCTCCCGCCCGCTCCCATTGGTTGCAACTGGCCTCCAGCCCAGCCCACCTGCTCCACAGCGCTCTCCTTAATGTGACTGGCCGAGGATGATGGATCACCCCCTGTCACTTCCACCTCCTCCTCCAATCAACAACCAGCCATGGAAATTGATTGTTCTAATTTGCTCTCATTATTATTATGATATTAAGCACAATATACAGACACAGCTCACTGTCAGATCTGGGCAACGCCGTCATTAGTTACAGGGGCTGGAGAATACGCCTCGGCGGGGTTTTCTCCCACAGACAGCAAGATGTAAAGGAATCAGTGAGCGCCGGAGAAACACACTGCTTATTCTTAATAAGATTTGCCATGCAGCCCCTCACTGAGGTGATGTAGCATCTAATTAAGTTCAATTCGGTGCGTCGGGGAAAGAGAGAAAAAAGAAGATATGATTAAGTTCCTCGGTGTCAGATGCTGCATGTTCGTGTGCAACTGCTGGATCGGAGGAACTAGGAGGTGCCAGGGAGAGAAAACGTGTTCCTTTATATCTGCAAATGATACAAATACACGGTTATTGAATGCTTCCTAGGAAATGCAATTAGATACACATTTACAGAGGGAACGGGCCTGAATAACTATGAGAAATGAAGTAATATTACTTGCACACAATCAAGCAACGACCCCACTCAGTTCTCAGTGTGCATCCTCCTTTCAGACAACAACACACAGTCAGGGCCTAAAGTACTCGTATCAGGTGTGTTTGGAGACTTTGGACCTGTGCCAATCCTCTCAAAATCCCTTTTGTCTTTGTCTTCACACCTGAAGACGAACCACCAAGGTCAGCAGTATTATCATTCTGAGTGCTGCAGCCGCCCCCTTCCACCCCCTGCTGTATTCACAAGCCTGGTTTGAGATGGTACAAATGAGATTCCAAAAGGCCAAAGCAAATACCATGGAAATCTGCTGATCCTGATATTACCTCAGAAGCCCCTCCAGCTGTATACTACTTCTATGATCCATGGAGCAAAGTGTATCCCCAGCCATGCTGTTACCATACCCAGAGTATATTGGATAGTGCTTACATTAACACACAGTGTCTAACAAACCGCTTACGCTCTTTTAATTGGATTACAAGGAGTGCTGCATTCCCATTGGTGAGATTAGGAGGGTTCGGGCACGGAGCCGACTCCCGTCCTCCCACCCTTCTCCTTGCGAGAGTGAGGGATCTGATTCGTCGTCCTCCCTAACGACCTGCAGATGCCAGATGTTTGATTGGTGGACTGGCGCCGAGCTGGGTGTTTATTGGTCCATGACAGTGTACTAAAGGGGGGATGCCAAATCGACTGCCAGGGTGTTTAAGTGTCTACTCTGATCTAGAGGTGATTAATGACGTTCTTTATTTATTTACTGGCCTTAAATACAGTTTGTGGAGATACTTTTCTCTCACTAGAATTAAAGGTCAACTTAGAAATACAGAGGAAAGACTTGAAGCTGCTATGTTTGGTTTTGAATCGAGTTTTTGAAAATAAAATGTTAAAGGTGAAAGGTTGTAGGTGACGTTATAATGATGATGATACAAACTGCTGCTACTGGTTACCAAACATGCAGACAGCAGGACTGTGGCCACTGAGGACACTTTTTTGACATCTTTTTTCAGATTTCACTACTTAAATGGAGACAGATGAACCCTTTATAGACAAACTATGCAAACACATGACCTGTCTTTGTTATGTTGAGAGCTGAATGTTGCCTGCTCTGCCATTTTGAAAATTATTTCATAATTTGATATTACAAGTAATCAGGAAATATCTAGTTTTTTATTACAAAACATCAAGTTTACAGATGTATGCAGTTGTGGTTTAAAAACCCCATAAAACAATAATAAATTCTTGTTTGTTCATTGTGTATTGTGTATAATCAAGTGTATTTCGAAATCCTGCCTACAGCTGTGACAATTCATTTCGGTATTAATTTGCAAGGTTGAACCTTTTGCTTCTGAAGTTTACCTCCGAGGTGATGTGGAACTTATTTTATGATATTCTAAATGTGATGTTCAATAACGAGGTTCACAGTAGTTAAAAACACACACACAATGTCCTGGTTACTCCACAGACTTTCAGACAGGAAAGTCCTGTGGAGGTCAAACAAAAAGTGTGTGAAGTGCAGATGCGCAGTATTTAGCTTTGTCTGTTTAAGTGTGAATGTGTGCGAGAGACAGAGAAAGTGCACCTTCTGACCCTTCACACTCTGACCTCTCACCTTTGACCTCTGCTGTAAATTTTCAGGTTTCGGGCCTTTTCTTTACACATTACCCGAACCTATGACCACTAACTTATGTGGAGGCCTCGACACAAGCTGTAGAAAAGCTGGCAGCTGCTGGCCTCCTGTGAAGGAGGACCCTCTCCATCATGGCGGTGACACCTTAACTGTCCTGCTCTGGCTCAGTGAGGAAGGCCCCCTGCCACCACACACACACACACACACACACACACACACACACACACACACACACGCTTCTCATGTGGCTGTGAAAGGACATGCACAATGATAAATACTGCACATAGTCACTTTCTTTTCTTACACAGGTGCAAACCTAAATGCACACGCGCGTTCACACTTGTTTGTACCTCTATCTTTGTGGGGACATTCGTTGACAGAATGCATTCGCTAGCCCTTTAAATCCCAACTCTTCCTCTCACCTGGACCTAAACTTCTATATAGACTCAGCTTAAACAAGTCTAACCGTCAAACAGCCCTTTCAAGACTGTCTGATTCAAAAATGTCCTCACTCCTCTCTAAAACTCACGTTGGCCCACACAATGATCACACCAACTGTATTTGAATCCCAGTTCCCACAGCACACACACTCGACTTCAGCTGCAGAAACAATTCTCCTTTTGATTCCCTCTTTCACACACATGAATACACACACACACACACACTGGATCTCAGCCATTCTGTCTTAATGTACTCTGGCCTGTCCCTGCAGGTGACCTGACCCTTACTGTCCTGTCTGTCAGAAAGTGAGCAGCCAATTCAGCCAGATGGCAGCAGAGCCGAATAGCTCCGAACAACAGGCCGAGTTAATATGTAGCTTTAACAATTGTCTCCTCCGCCTGACAATGGAGGGAGCTGGGAGGGAGGAGCACTCGCTGGAGCTGCAGCTAAAGATGGACTCTGTGTTTATTCTTGGAGGAGTTCATAAAGCTGAAGCTTAAACCCACTTGATTCATCACTGTCTCATTTGGGCAGGAAAGTAAATGGACATGGAGCACAGAAGGGGGGAGCACAATGTGCCGGTGTGTTCTGGGGGGAGCTCGGAGCGTGGATTCGGCAATAAAAAGTACTAAAAATATCTTTATATAAACTATTAAATCCATTTACTACAGCTGAAAAGCAACACACGAGCTTTGTTTGTTCTCAAGGGTAAATATCATGAAAACATTACAATCACATCTTCTAATTATGCAGTCAAATGAAATACAAAGCTGGAGATCCAAGAGTTTTCTGTCCTGAATAATATGGCTTCAATGGCACTAACATCCCCATTGTCAGCCTCTGTTCCTTGGCGCAATCACTTTCCTAAAGATGAGGGTAATTTTCTATGCAAATGGCCCGCCGTCATTGTCCCCGCCTCGTTAATCTGGGCGTGGGCTCCTTTGACAAACCCCTCTGTGATTGATGATGCCCTGACAGCTCCAATGTGTGCACGCATTTCCACAGATTGACATCATCATTAAGGAGCGAGAGCAGAGCCTGAATCACTGCGGATTTACTCCCCCACCCCACCCCAACAGCTTACACCATCACCTCCCCTCCCACAAAAACATTTGCCACAAACACCTCACTTAAACAACTGCATGCACACGCACGGGCTGATGCTCGTGTGCATGCTGGACGACACACACACAAAAGCGGCTCGCCATCCGTCTAACAGCTGAGTTTTCCCTCAGCTGTACCCACAGAGCGGTGCAGGCGGCAGAATGCAAAGCGCTCACACATTGGCTGCCTGGATCTGTCATGTTGAAGTTAATTGGTGTAGGCTTTAAGCAAATTTCCAGCAGCACTCTCTGTCACCGCGCCAGTTGATGGGTGAGCCACTGTCGTATGGCACCTATTGATTCACCCAGGGGATGAGATGACTCCCATAATGGTCGCTATGTCAGTGTCACCCTCTCTGATAGCCTCTCTACTTCCTACCTGATCGACTTCACAAGACTGTGGATGTAGACTCGGGACAATTATTATTTTATTTCTTAAATCCTGCTTTATTCCTGTTCCTTCAATTTATAGAGGATCCACAGGCTGGACATTTTTAGCATTTCAATCAGTGCAAAGTTCATTTGAAAATGGAAAAACTGCCTTGCTTTGCCCTCTAGCCACAACATAACAAACATGGCGTGTGCTGGCAGAGCAGGGAAAAAAGAAAAGAGGAGGCGCAAACACTGCCTGAGTGGAGGCAGCTGCAGATGAGCAAATAAAGCATTCAATATTTATGACTGAAATTAAAACTAGATAAAGATGTCACATATTACCGCCTCCCCGCCCTCCTCTCCTCACTCCCGGGCCTCTGGCCCTGACTCTGGTACTCACAACTCTCGACTCTCTCTGTGCGAGTGAAAGAGAAGCATTATTCCTTCCCAGCCCAATGTCTTCAAAGACAGTAATGAATGCAATGCAGTGACCCAGAAAATGGACTTTAGAGAAGGAGAGGGAGAAAAAAAAGCAATCTTGCGTTTGTGGCGGAGCATTATCACTTTACTCCCCTCCCCTCGTCCTCTCCCCTCCCGGGCTGTTGTGTGTGTGCACCTGCCATTATGTGTGTCTTAAAGGCCCTATGTGCCTGAGTGCGTTCATGTGAATTTGTATGCACACTTGCCTCTGATTGTGTGTGCGCGTTGGTTTGTGCGTGCATATACATTGCGTGTGCGAAGCAGTGGGTGAGCTGAAGTCTCAATCAAGAGAGAATGGGCGCAGCCTGACAGGCAGGCCCATTGTGGGGTTAATTAAACACTTCAGGTTTAACACCCCGTCCCTGTCGTTAACCCAAACACTGGCTCATCACTCATCCCCGCCACACTTCAGTTAGAAAGAAGGAGGGGGGAGGTAAGGAGGGGGACAATGGAGATGTCACTGTGGGTAGGGGTGTTGCGGTTGGTTGACGTGTGGGTATCAGAGATGGCAGAGGTGGTGACAGTTTGTATCACAGGCTTTTTGAGTTTTTTCGGCATGAATGGTGAAAGGATCAATTATGTTGTTCTACTAATTAGTTGTATGTGATATCTGTTATGATAACTTACTGGATAACTGTCTATTAAATCAATTGGGCACCAGCAGATATGAGGATCCGATCTTTCATATTGCAAGGATTATATTTGAGCAAAAACAGTAGAATATTTAGGATATTTAGGAGAGTTTCCACTCTATTTCTGTATGTGATTCGACTCCCAATTAAGCAAATTATATATTCCAATTTAAAGGAATAAAATGTACTTGAGCTTTCCTATAATATTTCCATGTTTGGTGTTGGGATGAGCGTTCCAACGATCACATCGGTGTTCTGACTGTTTCTTCAACGTGTCCCATATCAGGGAGTTGTTCATGATACTGTGTAAAATAACAATCCAGCATAGATGCAAAGTGATAGGAAGAACAAAAAGCAAGTAGGATTTGGAATTTGGTGATGACAACTTCTTATTTTTTGCATGAATTAAACGGGCATAAACTTGAGACAGCTGTTGACAGTGGTTATTTTATGTTCATTTTTAAGACAAAAAGACACAAAGAAAGAAAAGAATTAACAAATTAAAACATGTGGAGTCTTATGAAACTGACAAATAGTAAAGTTTATTTCCACTGCAAGATCAGAAGAAGCTCTGACACTATTGTCGTTTGTAGGAAGAACAACCTTCTCCTGCAGTGTAATGGAGCCTCACACCACTAGAGGGCAGTAGTTTACACCGCTGACAACACAGTCCACTCAGTTATTGCAGAACAGAATTCAACTAATGAAGCCTGTTAATGAATGGATGAATGAATGAAAGGATTTTTTGTATCTTGAGAGACCCCACTATGTGATTTATAACTATATTAACTATATTACCAGCTACTACTAAACATATATTTAAAAAGAAATGTAGCTATGAATGTAAAGAAGTCTTTAATAATAGTCTCCAATGATATAAGATATTTCATCAAGATTATAGCAGCAGTGCTCTGAAAGAGAGATGTTGCAAAGGTGGTCATGTGTGCATGTTGAGTCCCTCTGTTAATGCTGTTCATGACAAAAGGCAGCATTTATAATAAAGCACTTATGTAGAGCTTATTAGTTGTAATTAAAGGCTTCATTAATGTAAAAAAATTATTCAATTAGTACATCTGCCATTGATATGAACACATTTGGGACTGCATCTGTTCTATTTGATAATACTGCAGTAATTATACCTTAGTAAATAAGTTATTAATATAGAATCCAGATATTATATTGAAGCGTCTCCACTGTGTGCTGAAGTTAAACACTTGTATAAAACTTACACACACACACACACACACACACACACACACACAGGACAGGTGTTTTACAGGTATGAGGCGATGATTATGTAAACAAGTGAATGAATCAACTGAGCCACATTACTTTGTTGTTTTTATGGACTTTTTGAAACGTAATTAAATTAGCTGTGCAGATGTGAGCAAAACAGGTTGATTGTGTCTGATTTGGTATTACCACTGATTCATTAGCGTAGTTCTTGGTGCCGCGTTGTGTTCCTGCGTTATCGTGCGGGGCTGGTGAGACGCGCCCTTGATGCAGTCTTTCCATTAGCCATTAGCCCATTAGCCCGTTAGCGCTCAGGCTGTTGGAACAGCTTGAATGTGTGAAGCTAATGCTTCAGGGATCCAACCCAAACTGGAGCCTTGGCAAAAGGCCAAACAGGAGGAGTACTACAACAACTTCCTGTACCTCCCCCTCCCCCCATCATATTATCACCTCACACTCTTTCTAGCTGTTTCGTCTTGTTTGTCTGCTGTGAATTCTTATACGAGCCGGGCACTTTAGCATCTTTGAGAAGCACTTTTCATTGGAGGAGCCGCTCCGTTTCATCCCCACGCCATATGTTAGTGTAAGCAAGACTAATGAACACGTCTCTCCAAATGCGGTGGAGGCATCTTTCTCCTTCGATTCACTCGCCGTTGCCCACTGCAGTTTATCCCTGGTTTGTTTTCCGAGCATTTCTCATAAAAGTGATTTATCAAAAACACTTAATAGTGAACTGCCGATGTTTCATCCTGAATGATTCCGAACGCCGCTGAAGCTGGTGGTTTTTATGGCTCGAGCTGAAAAGGGTACCTCTCCGGGGCATGTTGTGTTAGCTTCTTGTAAAGTAGTAAGACACACACACACTCTGCCCCCATTGGTGTTGACTGGGGATGGGCGGCGGAGAAATGTCAGGAGGGATAGAGGTCATTGCCTTCCAAAGGGATAAACACATATTCCACACTGCTCCCCGCTGTGTTATCATTTACTGCCCTATCGGACACGTTTTGCCGCCTCTGAATGTATTTATATTTATAATCATATTCTTTATTTATTTTCTCCGAGGCCACTGCGCCGAGGAAATTATATTGATATCTAACATTTGGAGAGCCATCGTGACTGCCAGGATGCAATTTGTGTTCTATCTGCGTGGAAAAAAGGGGGCCGTGATGCCCTGGGGCGGCCATTTCGTTCCCTGCAGTGACATTTTTAACTGGGTGCCTGCAGGACACTAGGACGCAGCCCGAGCCACGCGCTCCCCGTCATGGTAGACAGCCCGAGCACCGCACCGTGGACACACTGTCTTTCTCAGGATCTCAATAAGAGCCTCACTCAAGGCTACGAATGCAGCAGAGAATCTCTCTGGGTTTAAAAGACTCACAGGTCGCCCTGTGCGTGGGGCGGCGTTGATTTCGTGAGTTGGTGAGCTTGTTAGAAGTACACAATGAACGGCAAGTTAGGTCTGTTCATGTTTGAAGCTCTGACTCCATGAAAGGATCTTCAGCTCCAGAAGCTTTGTCCTTGTCACCTTGCTGTGTTCTCCGTCCTCGGAGAAGCAGACGTCCGTCAGCCTGCGACTTCAGCGGCTGCCGTCGCTTCTTTTCATTAACAATGATATATACCAGTTTTGTGTGACTTCCCTGTCCCTGCCTATATTTATCAAAGCAACATTAGGAGTGTATCAGCATCAATTTGCCATCATGAAGCATGGAGCCGCATTCCACTCATGTGTGACCATTATACTAATGAGGTTAATGGTTCAGCTGTGCTTACCATAAGATGGATGCCCCCCAGTGGAACCTGCCCCTTTTTTTGTGTGTGTGAGTGTGAGTCTGTGCATGTGTTGTACTGTGCATCTTTCTGTGAGTGTGTGTGTGCTTTCGCCATGAAGGGAACCGAGAGGCAAGACGTGATTCCTTTCCTCTTTTCGAGATAGTTTGTCTGACGAACAGGTTTCTTCTTCGTGGCGTTTAATCTCCGTCAACATCTTCACACACACACATGCACACACACTGAGATGGACCCTCGTCACCCGTCAGAGGTGTGTATGTGTCCCTCCGTCGTCCAGAATTATCCGTGAACTTTACGAACTAATGTGATGAACTAATGACTTCTCGTGGGCTATTAGGAGAGGGCGAATTACTGTTGTCTATTTTTGCTAATTACAAATGGTAAAACCAGTGAAGCCTTTTATAAGCTCGGATACTGTTTATGCCCTGCCACATGCTATTCAGTCTAAAAGTGAGACAACCCTCCGGATTGAGATGGCGCCATTTCTTTAACAGATGGGACACGGCAGCCATCTGTATTGTTGTACATGTGTTCAGGTTGAGAAATGTTCCCTGAACCTCCCTGCTAACTCTTCTCCAGCCACTTTAAATAAAACATGAGTGATGTTGAGGGATGAGCCCCACAATTCACACAGAGAAAACGTAAAGCAATTTAAGTAATAATCACCCTTGTTATAGATCTACCGTCTCCAGATGTATAATTATTGGCTCTCAGATTTGTTTGTTTTCGTTTGTTTTTTAATTTCAATTTCAACATCCGCAACGGTATTGAGGGCCAATACTTGTTTCCACACAACCCCAAAACCCCAGTATTGCTTCTTAATTAGATTTACAGGATATTAAAAACACAGTAGGTGCTCCTAAACGATGATCATTGGAGACAGTGCGGAAATAGCAGGCTATCATACAGCTTTTTTTATATTGCTACTTGAACCGTAACAATATCTGTTTTCGTTTTTATAAATGTAGGCAATTACCAGCAACAATCTCCCAAAATATGAAAATTAAGAAGGGAAATTTGGAAATACATGCCGCCGACTATTATCAATTTGATCATCTTCAGAATGGAGCTTTAATGAAGAAACCGAAGTCGGACTCATTTACTGTTAATGCAGTCAAATGCTTTTTCTCAGTGGGTGCTGCCCAATAATCTGAGCAGAGGAAGGGCATTGGGTCTCTGGAGGGGGACAAATTTAATTGGATCATCTGAATCTCCTTCTTCCCAATTCCAAATGTAAACAAGGCATGTCATGGCACATCTAACACCAAATGAACAAACCTCATAAAAATGCCTCTCAGAAGTTTAACAGTGTTTTTTATTTCCTTTTCTTCTTTGTTTCTTTGGTTTCACACAGTCAAGTTTTTTTTTAAGAAGCAGGAAGAGGAAGAGGAGGGTGTGCAGGAAGCCGTCACACCTGAGGCAGGTAGGAGCACCTTTCCCCACCCTCCGACCTGTAGCAGGCTCGACCCAGAAGTGACTGGATTAGTTTGTTTCAAATCCTTCAGTTCATTTTTGAGTCGTACAAAAAACGTAAAGGAAGAAGGGTTAATATTGTGAGCTTCTATACGACGTGTAAACATTTAACGGGGTTTAGAAAAATACAATTCAATTAAATAAGATGAAATTAAATTGCTTGTATATTGTCTTATATCACAATGCCTCGATGGGCTTCACAATCTGTAACAACATGAGATATTAAACCCCCCCAAAAATGTATTATAAATTATAATATTATTTTCTTTATGTATAGAAACTTGAATTTTACTATTGTATTATTATTATTATTATTATTATTATTATTATTATTATTATTATTATTATTATTGTTGTTGTTGTTGTTGTTATTTGTTGTTGTTGAACCTGGGCATCTGATACATTAATAGATACATGATACATTATTATCACTGTGAATATGTCAGATCTTTGGTCCGCATGAGATTTAGTGAGAAGTTAATGACAAAATGCCAGGTATTGTGCAGTTAAAGAAAAATAAATGATCCTGGCTCTGCTCCAACATGTAATGTGTTCTTCTTGGCCCATTCTGCACCTCTCAGTCAAGTTTCATGAGAATCCGCCTGGTGATGGGAAATAAGATGTGTCTAACTAAATAAACCTGCTTTATCATAAGACACCTTTTTTGTCACTAAAATTAATCTTGTCATTATTTAATGGATGCAAATTGAAATAATAGGCAACATTGCTCTTTGTGTGCCTCCACACAGTACAGGTAATAAAAGAGTCTTTATTCCTACAAATGCCACATGTATCCATCCCACTGATGATTCTACGTATTCTATCTTCTCATATAATTGTGAGACAATTTTGTGGAGCGTTTTGGTACCTCACCAAATTATTAGTACAAATCTTTATTTGTGTTTTAGGTATAAGGTTGTGTATATTTCACAACTGCAGCCAAACTACCAATTATTGTGTATTTTGTGTATTTTTAGAAGACATTATCTGAAGAAATAGGCTGAACACATTTTCCCTTTATGCAAATTGAATAACAAAGTTTGCTTTTTGCTTTTGCTTGAAGCACAATTGAACCACATTGTTTGTGTCACATTACAAGCTGATCACTTTCATTAGCATTCAGTCTACTTTTATCTAATGAGCCTCACATTACATATAAACGCTCCAACAACATATCAGCTGGCTGATATTATAGTAAGTAATTTGAAGATGATTAAATCAAAGTAAAAAATAACTTAATAAGATGTATTTTGTTTTTACAATTTTTAAGGTCAAAATGTTTTCAAAACTTTGAAAGGTAAAGGTTGAACTTGAAATGAAAAGGCCTACCATTGTTGTGCTGTGGGAGTTATTCAACATCAAAAACAGGGATCCTGCTGCAGTAAATATTGTACACGCAAAATATTTCAACCAAAAAGAAACGTAAAACAGAACAAACACAAAAAAAAACATGTTCAAAATATTGCACTGAGCTGTGCCTGTACCTGTGCAAAAATATGCCGGTTTGCAGCAAATCGTGGTGATGAACAGCAAATGTGAGCTGTGCTTGTGTTGCTCTCCTTGTCTACATATGGGTGATTATATTGGGCCTTTAAGTTTGTTTCCCAGTGCCTCAGCGAATGTGTTGAGGAGCTGAAGAGTGCTGAGGCAGTGAGTTAGCATAGCCGACCCTTGGGCCTTTAAAGCTGCTGAGCACAGCACACAAACAACACACACACACACACACACACACACACACACACACACACACACACACACACACACACACACACACACACACACACACACAGAGGGCCCTGATAGAACATAAAAAGTTTCCAACCCCTGAAAACACTTGTGTATACACAACCCTATCTCAGCTGAGTAATTCAACCAGACTTGTATCAACGTCTCAAGGATGAGAAATATG
>CAAKHC010007321.1:1454-27600 GCA_901007825.1 Macroramphosus scolopax
CCCACCCCCACACTGAGATTGAGGTATTAACCAGAAGACAAAAAGATTGATAAGTTTGTCATCGCCCAAATATGGTCAATTAGGCTAAACAGTTCCTGTCTTACAGAGAAGGATATAATGACGAGAGAATCAGGGGGAGCGAAAGAGACGGGACATGTGTTGACATGCTGACAGACGCGGAGACATTGCGGGGCACTCTCCAGCAACCTCAAACAGAAAACTGACTCACTCATTCTGTCCAGCCTTTACTGGTCGACCTTCACTTGTTGGTACATGGTTGTTATTGTGTGAGTACTGATGTGTAATAAAATTTATCATCATCATTCTTAGGTGGTGTTTATTACTCTGACAGAGTCCAATACAGACTGTGGAAATCATCGTTAAAGGCAGGATGATGGGACATAATACCCCTCCGAATCGGAAAGCAGAATGTATTTTATAGTCGTCTTCTGGAAGTAACTCACATTTTACAAGAAATGAGTGGCGCTGAAGTGATGGCTGAGGCCTTTTAGTGAGTCGCGTTTAAGCCAAATCATATACATAATGGATTATTCCCACTAAATTATGAAGCATAACACCTGCCACACTGTAATGTTGGGGTGTTGTTTTATACTTCAGGAACAATAGCGGCGCTTGGTGAGAGGTCCACGCGTCATGATAGTCTGGCGGGAGATCTGATGAGCTTTGTGGAGCGTTTCTATTGTGAAATAAATCATTGATCGGAGGAAATAATTCCTCATCTGCAGCGATGTCGATAACAACAGACTGCAGCTCCTGTTTTAGCGCTCAGATTTCATGTGCTTCGCTCACTGTAACACACACACACACACACACACACACAGACGCAGGTCACCAATGTCCTTGTGCCTTATCATGGCTTCAGCGCTGAGGCAGATCTCTGGTTTCCGTCAACAAACACTCAACCCTTGATGATAGTGCAACAAGGCGTGTGTGTGTGTGTTTGTGTTTGTTTCCCCTTCCTGCCCTCTATCATTCAGTCACATTCCAAAGCCGTGACCTCCCGTCCCAGGCATCCGTGTGTCCCCATCTATTGTCCCTCGTTTCTCTTTCCTGCTCTTTGAAGAAACTCGACCGCTAAAACGAGAACATCTAAGCATGTTGACGATCTAAAATTCTCTTGGAGAAGCTTCACCCAGCTGGGCAGCGCTCTCAACAGCCACTGATTCAGATTAACGTCAGGATTAAAGGCCATTTCTGAAACATTCTGGCAACATTTGACAGACTTTTGATCATACTTGACGCTCATTTGCTCGGTATATCTGTCTCACCTCCTCCGAGGATGACATTTGTTCAAGATGGAAGGCTTCTATCAAACATTGTCCTTCAAAGAGGGCACTCAGCAGCACTTAGCGAATTCTTTACAAAGGATGCACACACACAAACACACACCTGTATAATCCCTCTTTACACGTCCCCTTTGTAACACGGCTTTGTTTTTGCCTGTGTAAAATTACAGTTGTACAGGTGTCCAGTCAGCACAGCAGCGCCGACAGACAGGCATGCCAAGCACTTGTGTTCGCCACAAAGATCTTTCTTGTCTTACAACTGGTTGTTCTGCCCAACATGTGGCTTTGGTTACAAAACCCGCTCTTCCAGCAGGAGCCCCTTCATCTCCCCCAGGAGCACAGAGGACGACGGAAGATGCTTTCCAATATGAGCTGCAAAGTGGCTTCCTCTTTCAAAGGGCCGTGGATGTACATGGCTCATGGATTCCTGTGTTAGCTGTGAGATAGTGTGGCACCTGGAGAGGACGGACAGGAAGAAAGGACGAGGGAGGAGAGGAGGAAAAAAAAACAGAGAGAAGCTGCTTAGATTTGATGCCAGGGAAGGAACCGGCGGCTCTCTCAGATTTCAAAAGACCGTTGTGTGAAATTGGGGTTTCAAACGTTAACAATCTGGCTACTTCCCCAACTCTATCCCCCCCGATCCTGCACTCATCACCGGCATATTATGAAATGTGTAGATTAAGGCTTTCACAAAAGCATGCTGAGCAAGAATGAAATCCACTTTTACCTGTGGGATTGTGACAAATTCACCTGTTTGGACCAACATTAAACGTTTTTTAAGTCTTTTTATCTAAAAGAACAAATTTTCTCTTGGAGACAAACGTAAAGCTGAAATGTTTTTACGTCGCATGCCGAGGAAAATGAAATAAAAGGAGACGTCTTTGTTTCCGAAGCTTGGGACAGGCGTAAAACAAAGGGCCTTCGGTGATTGACACGTCCACAGAGTTCCCTGTCAATCATGCACACAATCCATTTCCTCAAGCCAAAGTGTTTTCTCTGTGTGTTGAATATGTTTTGGAACATGCCGGCCATTGATTGACATGGGCGCAGGGGCTAGTAAAACATTACTGTGGTGTGAGGCAAACAACGGTCCGTCTGTCACTCTGCCTCAGATGTTTGGCCTGAGGGGGGATACTGGTATAATAGAGGTATAAAAATCTGGACTTTGTCCGTCATGTTCTCATTTTCTCTTCTGCCTTTCTCCCTCATTCATTCACTGATGCCCTAAAACTCATTTTCATTTGTATCCCTATCCTTGACTTATCTTTCAACTTGTCCTTCTGTCCATCTGCACTGATCCCTCTGCATGTTTATATCTCATACTCTGTCTCTGCTGCCTGTGTGTGAAGCTTTTCAGGTTTATAATCCAATTTAAAGACATTGGCAGCACCAAAAGTTGCGAAAAGATCCTTCAGATGCCCTCTTTGAATTTGAAGGAGGCCAAATTCATCTTGACATTTGTGATTTGGCCCATTGGACTGACGATCGCGAAAGCAACATGGACAAAAATAAACCGATATTGATTGCTGAGCTACTTTAGATTTTGCATTACACACGTACATGTGCCTTTCACGTAAACACAATACAACGATGGTATTATACTTGTTTTGGATATTGAAACTTCCTTTTTCTCCCTTTAAACAGTTTGAAGGCATAGCAGTGACACATACTGCGAGGCACCTTTCTGTTTCCAAATGAAAACAATAAAAAAAGATGCTGTACATACAAAATGTCCTGATACTTGTGTATTTCCTAAATGTCATATGGATTGATTCAACACCGGCATTACAATTTTAATCAGTGGTGTAGAACCAGGTGTTAAAACACAGCGGCAGCCCTCCAGGCCATAAGAAATTGGACAAGGCACCAGGAAATTGTGTCTCCTCCAGAAACAAGTGTTTTGTGATTGTTTACCCCATGTCTTTAAATTGCATTTCTTCCTTTTTAATTTAAGAACCCCAGCTAAGGGATTGAAGGGGGGAAAGAAAGAGAGAGAGGGGTGTAGAAAGAATAGTGTGTGTGTGTTGGAGGGGAGGCTTTTCCACAATTTTTTCCCTTTTTCAATCCCTCCATCGTCTCCAGTATTAACCATGTCTGATGTGATTCCTGTCAAATGCAAATGTCACAACCTGATATGGTCAGCCCACAGGGCAGTTTGACTGCATGCTTCTCCACATATAAAATTTAAATATGAAGTGTGTGTGTATGTGTGTGCGTCTGCATGTGTGTGTGTGTGTGTGTGTGTGTGTGCGCGCTTGTACAGTGATGCTTCAGAGGTTATTCTGGTAAATAAAGTATAACATCCATAAAAGACCATCATATGCTTGAGCACCTATAGTCCAATCAAAATGCTTATAAAGGGTATGTGTGTGCTTGAAGATGCTGTGCGCACACAATTTTCTCTTGTAGCCAAACGTCAAACTGAAGTGTATGTGCTTGTAGCTTGTAAGTAATAAAGTAAAGTGTATGTATTAATCCTTCAAGATGTAAATGGATAGCCGCACCGTTGTGGTTGAGGGGTGCCCACAATTTACAGCATCTTCATTTGCCATAATGCAAGTCACATGCTTTAAATCAGATCTTTACTATATGCTGGCTGTGCAAATAAAAAAAACACTTTTGTTAATAAACGCAATCAACATAGTAGGACACTCTGATGACTAAAGCTTCTACTGAAGCTATAATGGCTATTCAGCCTGGCTTCTCATGTAGTGGGTAGCAATATAATGCACTCTCTCTCTCTATGTATGCGTGTGTGACTCGTGCCTCTGAATGTACTGTGAGCTTCTGACCACAAGGGGGAGGCATGTAATCAGTGATGAACATCATGTTTATAGTCCATGCAATGCAACGTTGAAAAATACATTGAATTTGTATCATAATAATACTTTATTCTAAGGGCTGACACTCAGAACCATTGTTGAGTGCATCTGTGTTTTGCATCCTGATTTTGGGGATAATCCAACACATGGAACGGTAGATGCTCTCAAATTTAGAGTGACAAATGTGTCTTATTGTTTGTGGTTTTGGGTCATTGTCCAATATTCAAAACATAGTTGCTTTCTTAATAACTACAACTTCCTCACTTACAATGAAGAACAATACATTAATACTGCCCATTCAATCTATTGAGTTTATTAAAGTGATAAGATAACTTTGATAAGAAGAAGACAAATATTCAGACTATATTGACTACTGGGGTCGTTTATTATCATGTGCGTTAAATATGATTTCTTAACCATGGGATACTATTATAAATATATCACAGCTATGTTTATGATGTCCTATTATAGCTGACAGTTGTGAGTCATTGTAGAGAACCTATTGTCTGCACTCAGAGCATTACACCCACTCAATTACATGTGCGTACATGGAGCGGGAAAGAGAGAGAGAGAGAGAGAGAAAGATAGAGAGAAAGTACAGATACAGACTTTTGTGGACCATACAGTCCACTTTACATTGTAATCTCACCCATCCATTCACTATCAAACACAAGCTCTATATAACCATTTCTTGTTGTAAGCAAAGCATTTAGTATTATCCCCTGGCAACAGTGTCTACTACATAGACACATATTGTACTACTAAAAATATGTAAGTGATAACTTATATTTATTAGAATTTACTTGACATATGGCAGTCACATACGCACACACACATACACTCAAACACACACATACAAACTCAAACACGCACACTCACACGCCCACACACTCGTCCTTAATGACTAACACAAACTCCAACTTTGACATATCTATTTCTAACCAAGACCCTTTAACCATCCAGTCAATCTTAACTAAAATAAAAACTTATGGAGTCCAGCATATTGGTCCTCACAAAGCTATAGGACCCAATAGTATAGTGTGATCCCAATTTGTGGACCCTGTGAATGTAATAAAACAAGGCCACACACACGTTGTTGCAACTCCCTCATAACATATGTGCAAAAATGGGGAACAATTCAAACAGAAAACGAAATATGCACATTCCTTAATATGTATTGAAAGTAATTCCAAAATGAAATGTAGTGTAGTTTACTGCAGCCTGCAGGACTTTATGCCCATGATCCGTTTCCTTTTAGGATTAACATCAAAATTTAGAACACAATAGTTGGTAGTTTCATCAACAACATAGATGCATGATTACATGTGTTTTATTTCTTTCTTTTCAATTGTAATCATTTATTTTTACCATGAATGTCTGTGTAGTGGCAAAGGTGCCTTTTTCTATTAGGATGGTGGGGACAGTTTTATTTTTCATACACAGCCTTAACTTTACTATTGTGTTTGGTTTACTTAAGCCTTCTTTTGCATCGGTTGCTTATACTTTGCCCATCCCCCTGCTAATTGTGGAAATGGATTGCAAACCTATGGTGTAGTTTCAAAGGACAATATTTTGGGTAGACTAGTTCCTCACCCGTATCATCGTGGTAGATGAGGGATTGTCTTGCGCATGCGCATTACCAAGGGAGCGGAATTCTTGGCTCCGTTAGCATCCAGAGCTAGCGGGCTGGTTGGGGGAACACGGTGTGGCGGAAGGCGCTCTGCGCACTGTAAGATATCGGCTACTTCAAATAACCCCAGCTAATCCTTGAGCTAACCATTATCCCTCCATGCTGTCCGTGAAAGGAAGATAACGTTAATAACCCTGCACTGCCACCTCAATTAGCCGCTGTGCAAGACAGATTGAAGGAACTGCGTTGTGCGTGAAGAGTCTTCCCTTTGGGCAGAATCAGTTTTGAGTAATAAGATTACAGTTGCAACATCGACCAACGGTACTTGTAAGAATGAGGTTGCCGAGTAACAGACAATGTGCGATGGAGGGAGATGGGAAAAAGATGGACCAAGCTCCTCCGTTCAGAAACCCCTTTGTACACATCCTGAAATTCACCCCTCTGGAAAAGGCAAAGGTAATGTTTTGCTTTCATGCAAATGGATAAGAGTTATGTTAATTTGCGTTTTTATTAGTCTGCAGAACATTAACAATGTAATGCCTCGCAGGGGAGAGGCTGTCACCATATATTGGTGGCAGCTTTTTTCCCCTGATTGCATGCATCTCGTCAGCTGAGCTAGTGTTAGCCAGCCAGCTAACATTAGCTACATACATGTTGCTTTCTGTCTCTTTTGACTGAACCCCTTGATTTATCGCTGCATTACACGGGGCAGGTTCTCTTTAAAATGGATGGGTAATATATAGCTGCAGCATTGGTATGCATTTCCCACATGACTATTTCAAACCTGACAGTAAACCTGTCTCACGCAGGAATCCCAACAATCTACTAAAATGAAATACAGTTATGAGCGTGGCCGCCCGTCAAAGATGGGCCTAGCTTGTTGCCTATAAACTATTATTTTAGCTATTTATAACGGGGTGTATTGTAGTATGTAAACAGGGTTTTAGTGGGACAGCTTAATTTGCTATTTACTTCAAACACGGTGCCGTTTTCTTGCTTCACTTGCATGGATGCTGCTTTGTTTGTTAACGCAGCCTTGTTGCATCCCACTCAACCAGCAACCAACACGTGTGGATGATGTTAGGATGAGCATGACAGTTATGTTTCCATCTATGACTTCCCCAACTGTTAAAATCGACTTCGTCTGTCTTATGTTGAAATAGAATAGTCACATGGTACAATTATACGGCTTTGTAGCATAAAGTAGATAAATTAGGCAATCCAGCTATCCCTCATTGCAGCTGGGGATCAGATGCAGGTCTCCAAGTCTTCATTGTATATGGTTTTAATGTGTAGACTAATTTTACTTCAATTTTCCAGCCACTGGTTCCATATTTTTGAATTTCATAATTAAAGTGCAATTGATTTACTGTGATTCATTATTGGGATAAAGGTGTCAACAAACAATGTTGATATGGCACACATGGCAGTCAATGACATCTGCCTGTTTGCCTACAACAATATTACAAAAGCTACAATGCAGACAGATTTTCATGAAATTTGATGGAGGGATGGGCCTGGGCCTAGGAGGAACCAATTTCATTTTGGGGCAGATACATGTATTATAGCTTTGACATTAGCCTTCAAGGTCTCTACAAAGTGACCTTCTGGTATCGGGTCTCGTAGTCGAACATTACAACAACGTGATATAGTCTGCAGCTGAAGGAACCCTGTACTAATTGTTGCATACTGGTCAGCATTGGATCATTATCTTTCAAACTAGGTTGCATGTAAATTTGGAGGCACATGTAGGTCTGTTCACCCCATATCATCTCTCAGAATAGCATTTAAATAGAGAAGTGTGTGGGGGGTTTCCACTCTGAGCCGTCGGTTAGCATTCAATAAGTGCACTGAGTGAATAGATTCAAGGCTTTTAGTTCAATGAAACATTTCTACAATTACTTAGGGCTTCAGGTGAAGTTTAACATTTCTTAATTGGCTATATATATATATACTGTGTACATGTATACCATTTGTATTTGTGATGCTTCCAAATGAAAAAGTACAGTAATTCATATCATATTTGTTTTATTTTTGCCGTAACGATTATACTATATAGTAGTCGTAAATGGAGCTTATTTTGGACACAGCTTTAAGGTATTTCTTTATTATGCTCAAGCCTCAATGTTATGAATAGTGCTGCTCCGGAATAGCAATATGAGAGTATCTTCTTACAAGGAAGAATAGTGACCTAGGGAGGTTCACACGCATAACATTCCTCCTGGGTCTTTTGACAGAGAAGATACTCTGTGTACAATAGAATCAATACATTCTTGCATTGCCCTGTGTGAATGGTGTACAGTCAACCCCAAAAATGGTTAAGGATACCATGTAGATCACAGCTGGGAGAATAGGTGGGTTGCCTGATTTATTCTAAAAGGTTATTACCCTATTCTAAACATTAATTACAAAATGACTTTATTTATTTAGATTGGTACAAGACCTAAGTAAAATACCTGATGCTGTAAAAGCTTGTTCAACAAACTATGAGACTGTATGTGGGGTAAAGATAAATGGCCTAGTAATACAAACAACTATCAATTTTTCGCTGCTTTGCATTTGGGTGTGATGGGCTGGGAGCTTTGTGTTTTGTATATATAGACATCGGGCCTTAAATCTGATTTCTTGTTAAACACTTAGCCCAATTAATGAACTAAAAATGGGTCATGCATGGAAGGAAGTGAGTTTCCTACTTGTGTGATGTAACTGAAATAAGTAGTTTTACCATGTTTAACTGGTCTCGCGTTCACATCAATAGCATCATAAGGAAGACTTATGTTAACTGGGGCATTGAAGTCAAGGGAAAACTAAAACCGATTTTTGTCTAACATCTGACAACGTGACGAGTTAATGAACCGATAAAAGCACCGTTGGATTCATTGAAAAAGAGGGAATGTATTTGCCCCTCATGTATTAAAAGATATTGATTCAGGTTGGAAGTGCATGTTTTCAATGGTGCAGAGATGAATCAGGATTGTTTGATCAGGCAGTTACTGAAATGAAAGATAAGTGTTTATGATTGATGGTTGGCCAAAGATGGATAAGAATTTGTCGAAACATTCGTGAGGATATAATTTGTACTTAGCTTTATATTTCTATATGTGCACAAACAAAAAAGACAGAATTCACTATAGTAACGTTAAATACATAAGCTGCTGTCACTTCCTTTTACTGCCCCAGGATGTTTTCCTTTGAGATGATTTTGAGTCTTACAAAATGTGCAGAGAACCATATTAAGTCTCCGTTTAAAGATTTCAAACACTTTGGACGATCAGGGTTGGTCTCGCCGACTGCATCCAACCCCTTGATGACCCCTCGTCTTCCCCTCAAAGACGAGTGTGTTGCAGAAGTCAGCTCGCGTCTGTTGGGGGTAACCAGAGACGTGTGGTCAGCTTTCAGCTCTTTTGAAGCTTCTAACTGAATATGTGGTTTGAAGATTAACTTGGCTTCTGTGTCTTTTTTTTTAGTTTAATTTGTGTTTGTAAGCCAAATTTGCATTGTTGCTCAAGTGCAAGACTTTGCGCATTAGAGCATTATTACTATTATTAATAGTATTATTATCCAAGTCATTAACTAATAACTGCATAATTTGCCTGACAACAATACCTAAGGGTGTGCATTATTATGGATAAAGTCCACATGGGCAGCCTCTGAAATACCTGTTAGTTTGAGTGGATGCTGTCTTCTCTGGAACCGTAATCAAAAGCCATAAAACATCTGATACAAGCTAATACATGTCTCTAATACAAGAACAGATATCACACTTCAAACTTTCCATTTAACTTTTAGGGTAAAGTTTCAACATTTATTGGTCTTTGTCATCTAAGCGGAGATTAATTAAATAACACAAGGTTAACAGTTCACATTCTTCTCGTTGGTAAGAGTTCTGCTGTTTTAGGCAGCGTTTCCATAACAAGAAGCCCCATTGGAGCTTGTGCATTATTTACAATAATGTTGTACTGTCGGTCCTACATTGGAAGCCATATTATTATTCCTAGGTTGTCAGAGCACATCAGTATCAGTATGTTTGTGTTTTTCTATTCACCTCTTTGTCTAGGAGCCACTGCTATATGCATTTTGCTGCAATGTTTGGATTCCCTCACAAATAACTTCTCATTCTGGGTACAACTGCCTCTACTTATATTCTCTGACATTCATGTATTCTCATGCTTTGGATCTTAATAAATGTTTTAGCAAATGTATTATTCACAGCAAAGAAAGGCCTTTTACTATAGAAATAGTACATTATGCATGGTTTGTCCTTTGCTTCTTCAGAACTGCACACCACTTATTTGTTAAGTGATAAACATTTAGGGAAGAAATTAAATGTCAGACGGGATAATAAATCAGACCATGGTTTATTAAAAAACAGATTAACAAAGTTGGGCTAACTAGTCTCAAATCATTTAAAAGTCTACAAAATTCACAGAATTTTCAGTGTTGTTTTACCAAGCCAGCTGTAAACTGATTTAAATAGACTATAGGGTCAAACAAGAACTCTCTCCAGATAAGAGAGCTAAGATAAGTCCAGATTGACTTCAACCCAGTAGTGGTTGTTATCAAGACAAACATTGAATTAAGATAAGCGTTGCTATCACTGCCGGGTCTAATATTTACACAAGCATGTTAGTGTATGTACGAAGGGAAACCACAACTTGATTTCTCCAATCTAATCAGTACTCATTGCATCGATTCTAGTTCAAATGTTTCTGGTGTGTTTCGGGTGTTCAGAGTTGGTGTTCACATTATGATAACTTGTGGCTTCGTGGTTCAGGTAGCTTTCAAGTACTCAGCAGCTTTCTGCTTTGATCCCCCGACACGAGTGGATCGCTCTGTTTTCCTTTTCAGGGTTGTTTGCATCTAAATGAACAACTTTGTTGAAAGATGAATGTCTATCTTTGTTACATATCGCTTGTATTTTATCACCTAGGCCCAGTTAGCGTCAATTAAAAATGTTGAGATGATGTAAACTAAAATATAATGTCAGTCTTTCTCTGCAAGTCTTACCACTTATACCATCTCGGTAACTTCAGTTATTCCAGATTAACGCTACAAGTTTTATCTAAATTGATTGGGACAGAGCCATAACGAAAAACTTTTAAATGGATTAATTTGGGACAACTGTACGTTAAGGCAAGACCATGTAAAGTCTACAAAACAACATGGCTTAATATGTTTACCCGTACAGCAGATGATTGGCTGTTGGCAGGATGGGGAACCGCATGTGTCTTACAACCGCCATCTTTGATCTTATGCAATTTTCTGTTCAGGAGTCTATAAGTGGTTTGTCTCATTCTGTAATGTGGCTGGTATCTCATTGCCCACTACATGGAATGAGCACTGCAGAAACAAAGGACTCCCTCCGTGCCAAACTGAGATAAATGAAATATTTTACTTAAGGTATTTGCCTTGTCTCAATTCGCATATCTCCATACTTACGCTCGTCAGTTCGAGTGTACAAGCGGTTCACACTTTCAAGTAAGTCAAAATGTCGTGTACCAGAAGTACCACAGTGGTGTACCCAAACAGTCAAAGGACTGAGTTTGAACTCTGGACACTAATCAACCTCATTGGTCACCAACTTGGCTATGTAGCAGAAGGGGAGGAGCCTACACACTTCTGAAATTGTGTGACATGATTACAGATATGTAATAGGTTATTCATGTCTAGTCTAATGTAGACATGTCTTATGGAAAAGGTTTGATTAAGTATGAAGTAAGTATGAAAGTAAAAAGTGTGATTGTTATTTCCACTGAGTCACAACGGCAGTGTTTGTATTGAGACAACACTACCACACACACCATGCGGGTCAAATAAGTGTGCACAGTATGCTAGCTTGAAATGTACTAAAAGTTTCTGAATAAAGACACAGAGATTGTCTTCGCCATACACATTTAGTATGGTGGACAACCACATCTGAATAATGGTCAAATCACACAATATCAAGATGACTGTATTTAGTTGGATTTCTTTCTTTAACTCTTTTCCTGCTTTCTTTAATCTTTTACAGATAGCATTGATGACAGTCACATTATTCCCCATCCGTCTACTCATAGCTGCATTCATGATGCTGCTCGCTTGGCCTTTTGCCTTCCTGGCCTCAGTAGGACGCTCCGAGACTACCGTCGAACCCCAATGCCTCTGGAGGAGGTTGGTACCCTGTTCTGCATGCATACTTGTGTCTGCTTGTTTGAAGATTTTCTATTTCAGGAATATTTTTCACAGCAAGTTTGGACTTAACACGTTATAATTGGAACTACAAGAGCACTGGTGAAATGCAGTTAGCCGTATGATGAACAACACTGCTTTCAGCATGGGTAGAAAATGCTACCCATGCTACTTCACTCACAAGTATTCTTACTTCAACCAGCAACACTATAGTAGGGTTGGGTACCGTTTTAAACCTTCCTATTGGGGTACAATCCATACTGGTTCTCATAGATTCTCCTTGTTATTCTTCGCTTATTTAAAAAGAAGTCTATTATAAATGTCTATTTTTTGCTTTTCAATGCTGTTGAAAAAAAAAATATATACAGTTTTGCTGCCCCAATAATCACACAGTTAAATTGTAATCAGAAGTAAATCCACTCGAAAAACATGAGTGAATGTCAAACTGCATTCATTGAACCAGAGTTACACTGAGCCTGGAATGATGTGCATTAACAATGTAGTGTTAATGTTTGCTCAATGTTTGAAGTGCAACCTGACTTGCAGCTAATTACCTTCACATGCATTGCACTGCCTCTTCTATTCTGAAGTAAAGCCCTGCTTTTACCATCTGTCACACTGGTGTGACGTTAGCCATGTGTGCATATCTGCCGATGTAATCAAAATGTGTCAGCAGTAATATTAGGATGATTGTGTGTCAGTGGGCAAGCGATTCTGATATGATCAGTTTTTATTGAATCTGTTTGAGAAAGGTTTTGATTTATTTGAATGTAATGGAGGCTATAACTTCCACGTGGTGCTGTGGAACTCTACTGGGTTATACTGAGAGAACAGATTCAAGAAAAATGTAACATTGTAATCCTCATGCAGGGAGGCTCTATTGCAGGGCTGTTGTATTCACCTGCATTTGTTTTATCTAAGTGTATTCATTAACTGGGGAGTGACAATAAAGTCAGAATTCTGAGAAAAATGTCAGAACTCAAAACAAATTCCTGAGGAAGTTAGAAAAAGTGCTGGGAACAGCGAACTTCCAAAGGGCGAAAACAGGGTTTAACATAATATTTTAATTTATTTAAACTATCGCTTAGAAAATTACGAACTGAGCTGAAATATAGAATGCTGAGTTTGAAGTTCTGCATCTAAGAGAATGGGATAGGTTTACCTGTTCTGCCAATTCATGATGCTTTCTCATCTCTTACATTTAATACTCAGTATACTAGGTTATGAAGAGTAGTCGTAATTATGTACCACTGTTTTAGATAAATATTTAATATATTGTTTAAATGCCGCTAAACTATAAATATAATGCATCAAATAGGAAGATCAGTAATCATATCAGACTACGCTGCCTCCAGTGACCCGAGCCAAACAGCCTGATTGGAGCCCCCTTAGATATAGGGTATATTAGGGTATGTCTTAACTTTTCTTGAATTTTATGAGTGCAGACAGTGAAGGACTTTGAACTGCAACAGGTACTTGTAAAGTATGGATATGCTATATTGTCCTCACGTATCGTCTCTGGTATTTCCTCCCCAGTAAATGCACCTAAGCATGTATCATATTGTATGTACTTTATGTCTAATGGCTTGAATGGTTCACATTGAATGCTAGATGTTGAAGATTGTTGATAACGCTATTTTTTCCACACCTGTTCTATCCTCATCTAATCAAATAAAAAGGACCCTCACACATGAATCATGTTTTTCAGACTGGCCGACATCATTCTGAAGATCATCATGCGGGTCATGTGGTTTGCGGGTGGTTTCCATTGGATAACAGTGAAAGGGCGACGGGCATTGCCTGCCGAAGCACCCATCATCACCCTGGCACCCCACTCTTCTTACTTTGATGCCATCCCAGTCACCATGACAATGGCCTCTATTGTCATGAAAGCCGAGAGCAAGGATATACCCCTGTGGGGCAGTGAGTAACACATACACACAATAGATTTTGCTGTTATTGTTACCTCTGTGACTATGACCTACATTTTGAGAGAGTCACAAGAAATCTGCTAACAACAATCGTACAATAACTGTTATGAGTCCTTATTAAAGTATTAACACATCTGTTGCTAAATTACAGAATATATATGCGGAGACAGAGATCTTGCCTACATTCTGTATGCTGCATGTGGATGTTTTCAACATGAGCCTTGTTTTGTGGTTTCGGAAGCCGGTAAAGCAACTTTGTCGAGGGCAGGTCATAAAAGTGTGTATTCAGTCTTGTTGTATCAATAAACAGACTTCACTCCAGAGAGAACGATGATTTTTAAGCCAACAGCTTGGCCATAATTAATAGCAATAGTCCGCCGTCGTGCCATAGTTACATTCATAACACCATCAATCGCATGCATAATTCTCCATATAGCTAATCGTACTCGGGCTAGGGCAGAGTAAGTGATGCTTTGCCCACCGGCCTAAACGTAAAACGTATTCGTAGGAAGGTGAATCTGTAGACTGAAATTCTACCTTAACCTCCTCGTTTCTCCATATTGTGCTGGATCTCTGAATTAGATCCTGCAAAGGAAATAGGGAACAATTGCGTTCTCTCTTGAAATTAAACACTAATCATACACTAGTTGTAGCCAGGCGTTAAACTGTGGTGTTCGCCTTTCTTTCTTTCACCCATCTCCAGCTTTAGTGAATCTTTGACTGAAGCTTTCTTCATTGTACTGGAGAATTGAGAGTGTATTTGAATACATTTTATGAATGGTTAATTGGTATTGTCAAGCAATCTCTTACTGTAACACTATGTAGCTTTGGCTGAGCGACAGCGGCCCCTGCTGACACTTGTTGTCATTACGATGCCTGCACATTTAATTCTGCAGGTATTTTAAGGTGAAGGAATTGCATAATGTTCCTTTTAAGATGTATTTTAAGGAAACTGGGGGACATGAATAATTAATTAATATCACAATATCAAGATTCATGTTATCTGCGTGTCAGCTCTCCTTACACTAGTCTGTCTTTAACGTGCTAAAGAAGGGCATTTACCAGCGTGCCCGTTAAACCTAACTTGACTTGTCCTGTTAGAGGCACCAGGCACCAATGCCTAGCCAAGCAAGTGGAGTCCAGAATAAGCATTAAGACCTAATCACACAGTGACGTGGGTAGAGTGTCTCTCAGGGCACGAGAGAGAGTCCTAATCCCTTCCCATCAGCAGACAGACAGCTCACAGTTAGAATCAATTACTATTTCTCATGACCTCTCTCTCAACTTTCTTCATCTATGTTTCCCTCATTGTCGTTAGCCTGTTGTATGGCTCTTTATTGTTGGGGGTGAGGGGTGTTTATATATGAAACAGGAGTGGTCGTCCCCTGGTCAAAGAAAAAAGGAGAGATAAACAGAATCCCAAGGCATCCATGCCACTAATGGCTCTTTAGAGGTGGAGGACTTTAGCACTCCGGAATATTCTGAAGTGGACATTAGTGGAGCAGGAGGACCATAGCTGTCCCGAGCCGTTGAATTCATTCCCAGTAGTCTTGCATAGCCTGAACAATCACCATGGCACTGTGTCAGCAGCGCACAGCCACAGGGATTCCCAAAGCTTGAGGCAGCGTAATCTCAATTGACTGACGTGTCACGATCGGAATCATGAGCTGTATCACTAGTATTGACACAACACTGTGGCTATGTCTGGCTATGTGAGACCACCGCTAAGTTTCAGAATACCACTGGAGGACGTGCCCACCTCTGATTAGAGCGTGTAAACATTTATTGTTAATATGAAATCATGTCGCAGAAATGACCCGGCCAGTTGATTGCACAGCGCTCAGGGCCGATTGTTAACAGTAGCTGATGCGTTGCGCCTCTGTCAACACATGAAATGTCGATTTCTATAAAGTTTGGCAGAAATGTCATTAACAGCATTGATGTGTTCCATCACAGTACATTGATATATATATATACACCGATCAGCCATAGCATTATGACCACTGACAGGTGAAGTGAAGAAGATTGATTATCTTGTTACAGTGGCACCTGTCAGTGGGGGGGTGGGGATATGTTAGGCAGCAAGTGAACACTTTGTCCTCAAAGTTGATGTGTTGGAAGCAGGAAAAATGGGCAAGTATATGGCTAGACGACTGGGTCAGAGCATCTCCAAAACTGCAGCTCTTGTAGGGTGTTCCCGGTCTGCAGTGGTCCATGCAAGGAAAACCAGTGAACCGGCGACAGGGTCATGGTTGGCCAAGGCTCATTGATGCGCGTGGGGAGCGAAGGCTGGCCAGTGTGGTCCAATCCAACTGAAAACGTTAATGCTGGTTCTGTTAGAAAAGGTGTCAGAACACACAGTGCCTCGCAGTTTGTCGTGTATGGGGCTGAGTAGCTGCAGACCGGTCAGGGTGTCCATGCTGACCCCTGTCCACCGCAGAAAGCGACCACAATGGGCATGTGAGCATCAGAACTGGACCATGGTGCGTTGGAAGAAGGTGGCCTGGTCTGAAGTATCACGTTTTCTTTTACATCATGTGGATGGCCGGGTGCGTGTGCGTCGCTTACCTGGGGAAGACATGGCACCAGGATGCACTATGGGAAGAAGACAAGTTGGCGGAGGCCATGTTCTGCAACCTAAACTTTGTTGCTGACCAAGTACATCCCTTTATGGAAGCGGTATTCCCTAATGGCAGTATCCAAGTTCCCCAGATCTCAATCCAATCGAGCATCTGTGGGATGTGCTGGATAAACAAGTCCGATCCATGGAGGCCCCACCTCGCAACTTACAGGATTTAATGGATCTGCTGCCAACGTGTTGGTGCCAGATAGCACACAGATAGCACACAGCACACCTTCAGAGGTCTAGTGGAGTCCATGCCTCGACGGGTCAGGGCTGTTTTGGCCGCAAAAAGGGGACCTACACAATATTAGGCAGGTGGTCACAATGTTCTGGCTGATCGGTGTGTATATTTTATCATTTATTTTACAGCTGTTTTTTTGTCTGCTTTACAGTTCTATGATTGTCTGGAGCTGGGCTGTATAGTATTACTCTGTAGCGAATCAGAGGAAGAAAAATACTGGCAAGCTGACCCGATTTGTTTTGGAATCCCTTTTGCTGCCAGATATGTCAACACTCCAAGTCCGAAACGATCGGCTGTTTGCATGTCACTTGTAGCGCGCTCCATTATCACGGTTATGACTTTCCGGACAGTTGCATCTCGTGGATTACAATAAAACTATTGAACATTCTGTTGGACAGTGTTTCTGCTGCTACTGATACATGCTGGCCTGTGACTGTGGCATCAATTCAGAGGAGTGTTTCAGTGTAGCAGCTCTGCACCACTTGTGCAGTTGAAGGACATTATTAGGTCAGCTTATCTCAACCATTACAGTGAAGGGTCAGATCGTTCTGTACGAATAATCACAATGCTTACTGCAGAAATATTCGTTGTTTGAGGCTTGTTCCATTCTAAGCAGGAGTGTATTAGGCTCTTGCAGATTGAGTTTTATATTTTACACCCAATTTTCTAGAATTCAGTTTTCCCTCCTTCTCCAGTAGAAACGTTTTGAACTGTCAAAATTACTATTAATACTGTCAATTAGAAAAGACTGAAAGTTCCTGCAATCAATCGTGTTTTCTCTGTTCCCTCTCTACCTTTCTTGCTCCAGCTTTGATCAAGTACATCAGGCCAGTGTTCGTATCACGATCAGACCAGGATTCCAGAAAGAAGACGGTGGAGGAGATCAAACGCAGAGCCCACTCTGGAGGAGAATGGCCTCAGGTATGATGATGGAACTGGGAGGAAAGAAATACCTGCAAACAGCACCTGGCCAAACCAAACACGACTTTACACAATAATTATGATACATTTATAAACTGTTGTATGAAGCTAAATGCATTATCACTAGTTAGCACTACAACCTATGTTCAAAATAAAGCCACTGTTTTAGATAGCAAACATTTGAGGAACCACTGTTAGTTCCTAATTTAACAACCGGACATCTACAGATAACAGACAAATGTTCTGTTTACCAGTAAAATTGTGTGTTGTAGATGCTGCTGAACAACTTCTGTACATGCATGTATGATAACTATCAACTTGAAGTAATATGCAAACTTATAACAAAAAGGCTGCTGTTTTGGATGTGGCAATTTCTTCCTGTAATGTGTGAGCCATTTATTTTCTTTCACACAGATAATGATTTTTCCAGAGGGAACATGCACGAACAGATCCTGCCTAATCACCTTCAAGCCAGGTAAAGCTCTGTCGTCATTATTTATTTTCTCTTTCAGGTTTTCTCTCTTCTTCTCTAAAAAAAAAAAAGAAAGTGTGCCAGCTGTTTACCTGTGTCATCGCAGTCATGTGATACTAATGCCATGAAGTTGACACACATTGTTTTCTAACCAGCAGAACTGTATGCAGTTGTTACACTGGCTGAGAGCAATACTGATTATTTGGTGTTCTTTTTTTACGTTTGTAATTACTATTTTAATCTGCATTAGTGATTCATCTGGCTAATTATTGGCTATTTTTTTCTTTTACAAAGTTTCTTTTTTCGATTACCTCTATTTTTGGATACATTTTTATTTAAAATAGGTTTGCAGACAGCGTACATAACCAGATAACACAGAAAATTACATTTATGTTAATAAATAATTTATATTCAATTCGGTAGTTTTGAGTAAAAATCCAAATTCCCTTTTGTGTCTTTATTGTGTCGTAGGCGCCTTCATTCCAGCTGTACCAGTGCAGCCTGTGGTGATTCGTTACCCAAACAAACTGGTAAGACTCTTGATCTGTGTGTCTGTAATGTTTGCAGTCTAGGACGATAGCCATTAGCCCGGTAACAACAAATAACTGGTTTGCAACTTTTAATTAAAAAAGGAAATATTTGTTGGAATGTCTTCTGGATTATATTCTCACATGAAATTATAAAAAAATTAAGAAAATTTTCAAGAATGAACAAACTGTATCAAAGTGTGTCAGTTACAAGACATTGGTGCTGCTCCATTTGGGGGGGGTAAGTACTTTAATCGCCTCAGAGGTGAACCTTGTAAACTTTTGTTAGAAGTGGAGGTCGTATGAAGATTCATGCCAACAATCCCGACACTGTGTCTGATCGTCCAGGTACGATTGAGGAGAAAAACACACACACAGAAGCCTCCTTTCATTTATTAGATTGAAATAGCACACAGATCGAGAACGGCATCAGCAGGCACTCCTTGTTCAAAGGTAAAATGTGTGACTAATCATAGATTCAATGTTCAAACACTTGTTTCCTTGGAGATTGATAGGTGGCCCACTTCTTGCCCACCAATTCCGTTTCCCTACTTTTGCTTTCATCAAGCAGATAAGAAGACGAGCAGTGTTTTCAGATCTGCTCTCCATTTCTTTGCTCACTGATGCTTGCTGGATTTAAAGTACTGTTAAGGCAAGCAACTCGCAGTATGTGGAGGCTGCCGGACATGTTGCGATTCTTTGTAACTGTTGTTACTAGTTAGCGCTCTGTGCTCAAGTTGCCTCGGTAATCCCTTGTGTCTCCTCGTTAAAGTGTGAGGCTTGTGATACAATATGCGACGTGGAATGTCACAAACTGCCATGTAACAGTTGTTATTTCTTGGTATACTTTTAATGGGAAGACCAAATTCACGCTGGCATTGATGCTGTGCAGAATTCTGCTGTCGCATATAGGTGCAAAACTTTACAATCGTGCAAGTAGATTGATGCTGCAAAGCTACAAAAACCTGTCCTGAGATATTATGCTTCTGTCTAATTTGTGTCTACTATTTATTTTACTTTAAGGACTCAATCACCTGGACATGGCAAGGGCCCGGAGCGTAAGTCCTTTGAATCTGTTGTTCTTTTGATTAAATAGTTGTTGGTGTTAATATCATTTACACATCTTGTCTAGTGTCTCATTTTAAAGCAGATTTCTGTCCAGGTGTAGGCTATGAGAAGAAGATGGGTGCATGCAGTGTGGCTTTACAAAATAATGAATGAAATATCGGAATTATTCCGTAAAACTGTTAAATTAAGATTAACTCCTGGTATATAAGAAACTCATTCACCTTGGACTTATAACCTGTCTGATTGTTATAGATTTGATTCATGGTAGAAAACGATCAAACTGAGCGCTCAATGCCGACCATCGTAATCTCAAGCAGGATCACAATCACAATCAGTCACTTCCTGTTCTACACATGAGCCGCTTCTGAGTCAAGTGTGACACCTAGTGGTGACAACCGGTACAGTACATTCCAGTGTTTGACTTCATGTCTAATATGATCCTTCCACTAAAAGTCACATTTCAAAATGAAATCGTTAAAATTCCTTATATACTCGTTGCTCAATGAAAAATCCCGAAGCTCTAAATATGTAAAGCTGTAATTTCAAAAGATTAAATTCTAGGCACGCCAGCCTCCAAACTAGTTGAGCTGTCACAAATCAGGCTTATCCCAACTTTCCTGCTTCAGCAGTTGAATGTGAAAACAACCTTCTAATCTCAAATGCTGCATATCCATCATCCTGCATAGAAACACTGAAATCCAAGTTCTCAGATTATTAATCCAGTTGGGCATTGAGACTTGTTTGTGTACGTGTCTCCTAATGATGTTCTGTTATTGTCTAGGTTTGAAATCTTGTGGCTAACACTTTGCCAGTTGCACAATGAGTTTGAGATCGAGGTAAGTGTGCAGGTATCTCTCCATGCTGAATGCATTAATGTGAATTTAACGCCCTAACTACCCGTGATGACCACATAATTCCCAGTAATCTAAAACATTGAACGTGTGCTACGTGACAGGAAGCACCTGTAATTGATTCATTGGGCCGTACATAATGTTTTTGTCCCCTTTTCATCTATTTTAATATGCATGTGCGAATAAAAAGTCCTGATAATTGATTTTTTTTTTTGCTTGCTCTGCAGTTCCTTCCCATCTATACGCCCTCAGAGGAGGAGAAAAAGAACCCAGCTCTCTTTGCTATCAATGTAAGACGTGTCATGGCCAAGTAAGTTCAAATTTATGCTCCGTGCGGTGCTTTGCACTTAATCATTTAAATGTAGAAAAGTCAAAGTTGACGGTAAAGAGTTACAACTTTAATTTATTTTTGCTTATAAAAAACACAAATCATTTCAGATTTTAGTCTCGGCAATTCCACGAGACCGCAAGTAATGAGTAATGAGGTATCCCAGAGCTCTGGTTTACCTCATCATAGCAAAGTCGTCATACTGGCTGCTATGTTCAGCCTAAAGCAATGGGTTGTATCGATTTGCACACACTGATGTCCCGCCATTGTCGTCTTTTTGCTCAGAGCCCTGGGGGTCCCCATCACAGATTATTCATTTGAAGACTGCCAGCTGGCGATGGCAGAAGGCCAGTTGAGACTGCCAGTCGACACCTGTCTGCTGGAGTTTGCCAAGCTTGTCAGGAGACTGGGGTGAGTCACTCAAACTTTGCAATGCATGCAACCCTCAGAGAGGCAACGGAGGCAAGACACTGTCAGAACCCCGCAGGGACCCGGACTCAGTTTCAGGAAGGCAGTTGAGGATCATGTTCTTGTCATTGTGCCAGTGGCTCCTACTGGTTAGTCAGGTGCCTGCATGGGACAGGATGCTGTGATCCCAACAAATGCAACACCTTCTGGGGGAACTCCGCTTCATGAAGTGAAAAGAGGCGGCTGAAAGCCCCGTGTGGAGTTGGCAATGAAAGGGACGATCCATGACCTGAGCGAACCAAAAACATGTGACCCTGCATGCATCAGAGAAGGCCAACTACAAATCATTGCATGTTGTAGATTATAAAGGGATGTATAGGCTTCTTTCTAATAAGCGGATGTCTGAGGACGGAAAGCTGCCAGTTCACTGCTGATCTCGAGCATCACAGGAGAACTGGAGGAACACAAACACTGTTTTGATGATTTATTTGAATTGCTGTTTCAACACTGGAATTTCCTGTTGGGAAATAAAGCATCATGTCTGTCTCTCGAACAAACTCAGCCAGAAACTTATAACTATGCAAAGCTGGGGATAGACTGAGATGATTCTGTTCGGCTCAGCTCGGGTTCCTTTAGTTCTCCTGTGCTGCGATCAGCGATATGTGTTTATCCCCAGATATCTGCCTATTCCCATGAAACTCATTTACTCTACTTTGCTTTATGATCCGCAGTGATTTGCTAACTTGTCAGATACAGCTGACTTTTCGTTTACTATCAAGATTCATCGCGAATACATAATGTTTTGACAACACGCTGAAATAACTGTCCAAGATGGCAGACCCTCTCGCCCACATGCTGATTCAGCTTTCTGTTTCACTCTGATTGTGAAATGCCAAAAACACTGATCAGTACATAGGAGATGAATAGGAACCAAGAACGGAAACAATATGGGTTAGTTAGTAATACTACAAATTCGCTCAGAAATGAACAGGGAAACACTCTCAGCTCTGCTGCCTTCATTGATTTGAACTGAATTCTGAATTGTTTGCCTTCTGTGTTCTTAAAGTCTTTGTGTTTCTTGCCCTCCGTCCTAGGCTGAAACCTCATAACACAGAGAAGGTTCTGCAGGAATATGGGAACAGATCCAGGAAGCTGGAGGGACAGAAGCTGTGCTTGGATGGCTTTGCTCAGTTCTTGGATGTGCCAGTTTCAGACATGCTACGAGACATGTTTGCTCTTTTTGATGAGGTAAGAGCTGAGACTCTTCAGGCACAACCATGGTAGATCTTCATCTTGCCCAGATTAAATAGGTTGTGTAATACGTGTCTCGGGCTTTATGAAGCCCTAACATAATTATAAATGATCATAATTTGAGTTCACAGCAAATATAGAACTATACACAAAAATTGTGGTAACATATGATAATCGAGTTTATTAAGATATATTTCTTTTTTAGCATGAATGAATAGTTCCTATTAACACCTACTGTTAAATGAATGAATCCGTTTCAACTGAGGACACATTTGCAATATTCTACCAAAACAAAAAGTTATAATACAAAGTCATATATTTTGACAGTGTGAATTTGAAGTAGAGAAATGAATAACCAACTGTGCTTGGTCACATTCAATGTCTTCATCTTTTGTCATGTGTTCTTTCTAGCATGAAGATAACTACATGGATATCAGAGAATATGTGATAGCCTTATCTGTTGTGTGCAGACCTGCCAAAACTCTGCAAACTATGAAATTGGCCTTCAAGGTATGTTCTGTTTCTGTGCTTATATCAGTCCCAGGCTGAATATAGAGTCTGCTGTGCTTGTTTAGATCAGTGTGACATTTGCTACATTAAAATGTCATCTACTGGAGGTTGTGTTACAGCTGAATTACACTGTTTACTGCACGCCATGGCTGTCGTAGCGGAGAGCTTCCATTATCATCAGCCACAAATGGCTACGACAACTGTGTGCCTGCAGACCTCTATTTTTACTCAGCTGGTCCTAGTACACTAGTACAATTATTGTAAATTATTCAATTGTATTTGTGATTGCACCAGAGGTAAATCATTAAAAAATAAATCCTGTAGTTTAAATGATCAACATACAAACGTCTGCTGAAAGTGTCCTGATTAAAAGCAACTGCACACGACAGCAATGGTGTAATGCAATTGTGCAAATACTCTTCATGTAGATGCAGAGTGTACTTACATGTTTACACTGAGTATTATTGTCCTGTAACATGCTGAGATTTGCATTTCATAACGTCAGTGGAAAGCTGCTTTTAGACGTCATCATTGCAATGGATCCTTTCTTCTGGTTCCATGAAACCCCAAAAGCTAGTTTTAGTCCCTTTGTGCCAGCTGTGTGACCGTAGGGCTCCTTTACTCATTAAGTACATATGTATTATTCAGTAAACACTCATTTAGCAAGCAGCCGATGAAACAACCCCGTCAGAGTTGTGACATCTGCATCATATGTTTTTCAGATGTTTGAGGCTGAGGAGGATGGTGCCATCACGGAGACGGAGTTGGCAGTCATACTAAAGACCGCTTTGGGAGTGACTCACCTCAGTGTGTGGCGCCTGTTTGCCGCCATTGACGCTGGAGATACAGGGAAGATCACATTCGGTAAGAAACCTAAGAAATCTTCCCCATCATTCATTGATTCAGAACTTGTCTTTTAATAAAATCTATATTTTGAACTTTGTAACAAAATTTAGTGTACTACGCTTTTAACCAAGTTCAAAAAGTTGAGGACTTAAATGTTCAATTATTTTCTGTCTTACGCCACTTTTTAAAGGAAAGCAGTGAATTGAAAGAAAAAAAACAGCCTCCTTCTGCTTCAAGTTTGATCTGTTTCTTGCCATTTCTTAAGCACCACATGTAATATTGACTGTCTTTGGCGCCCTCTTGTGGTGTTTTACAGAGAACTTCAGAAGTTTTGTGGAGCAGCACCTTGACTTTGCAGAGGAGTACCTGCACACAGGAAACGCCGGCCTCCACAGTGGTCCCTGCCACGGTCACCAAACAAAGCCGAGCCTGCCTTCTCTGGACCTGCAAGGCACTGCCATCACCAAAACAGCTAACGGTATCTGCCCTGACTTCAGCCCGGGTGTCCGTGATGGCACGACGGATGGACTCCTAAAGAAACACAATTGAGTTTTCGATGTATTGGGAGAATTAAAAACACCTCTCCTGGTGAGACGGTGCTGTGTGAGGGTTGGATGGCAGTTAGCTACATGTTTGATCAGTAAGGGACTACATTTCAGTAACCACAACAAGAATTAGAAGTTTACCTTTTGTTTTTCAGTATTGTGTCCATACAATTTCATGAAGTTGTTTTATGCCTGGTTACAGTTTTATTTTGTTATAAAGTCCTTTTTAATTTCATTTCTTTTCCATAGCAAGGATCGTCAAAATGCCAAACATTGGTTCTTGCAGATATAATGCTTAAATACTTGAAGGGCAAGCACTCATTATTAATATTCCCGGGGCAACACTTGCTTTCTTTTCCTTTCCCTCTAACATAGTGCTGACTGTGTGCATGTTTTTAACACGAGGGAAGCAAGAAGAAAAACAAGCCCCGACCGACAAAGGAGCTATTTTTAGTGAAATCAGTGTTCTGTTCTCTTATTTGTAACTTTTAATTATTCCTTCTCAAATGGTTGCTGCCTTTTGAATTGCAGAAGTGCAGAATAAATGGGCTCATGTTGTTTTGAGCGGTATCGGGGGAATATTTATCTAAAGGAAGGAAAGGCCCGAGGCTACCAGTGACAATAGTTTGACCACTTGAAGCATTTTGCTTCAGTAGCCGCATTCGAGGTGAACTCGGGATCTCTGTGAGTCGATGGGCATAATTGCTATGAGCCTGTTATATACATATATATACGATGATATATTTGATTTTAGCTCAGGGTTCAGTGACAAAAATGAAAAATTTAACTCGTATGATGTCATCATTTTTGACGTTCTCTGGGTTATGTGCATGTCTTTGTTTTTTCTTACGTCCTCAGTACACTTCTGCCCATTCTTCCTTCAAGTGTCTTCTTGTTATTGTTGAAATGACACAACGTGGACCAAAAATGCATCGGGTGATTAGACGCCACCTGTTAACGTCTGTTGTCCTTTTCATTCAGCGGTGTGACGGCTTTAAGACGGAAATTCACAGTGTGACCATTGAAAGCACATTCAGTTCGGTGGCTAAGTTCCATTTCCCAAAGGAAAGGTCACGCTACTTCTCTTTCTGCCTTACGCCACCGCCCATTCATACCCGTTCGTACCCTATTCACAGCATGTAAACACCTGTAAAATTCACGCTACTGGATGTCGATTAACTAACGTGCATTGAAGAAACCGTGCTGTTTTTCAAAAGATCGCATCACCTTCACATTTGAACGACAGCTCAGAATCCGAGTATTAATATGAACTAATTAGGGTTTGCTAATATTATACATTTATTCAAACTGAATGAAAATGAAGGATAAATGATTGTGTCGTGTGTTCATAACAAATCCGAAACTAAAAACAAGAATCAACAAATGTGGCGCAACGGTAGTCTAGACAACAGTGATGCTCATTGGAGTCTTTTTCTATGTGATGCCTCTGGAGGCAGAAACAAAACAATGAAACTGATGCTGCAACTAAAAATCATTGTTTTACATATTGATAGGAGAACTAAAGGTTAAAGGGAACTCCGTGTCCTCTGGTGCGGATGGAGCCAGTTGTTCCTGGGATCTGTGCACTCACGGTCAGATTGTCTTTACTTGTACGAGTGTTATCACGCAGATTCACTAATGAAGTGTTTTTTCTTTTTACTCATCAAGTCCTTGAACACTTCAGACCATGCTTACAT
>CAAKHC010007326.1:9711-22915 GCA_901007825.1 Macroramphosus scolopax
AAAGATGATGCGCAGAAAAAGTGATTTCAGGAAAAGATATTCAATTTGATCATTGTGCATGAAGCAACATAAAGGAGCCATAAAGAGTCTTGCTTCTCTTTATTGTGCCGTACAGCTGAAAGGTTTAATCATTCACGGCGCCATAGAAAAGTGAGAAGAAGAAAAAACATCACACCCTTTAGTGCTTTTCACACTATTCTAAATGTGAACTTCTTTTGAGGCCATTAAAAGATTATCACTGATTTAACAGAATGCCTCTTCAGAGCATCACAGACGGTTCCCCGGCCCCTCAGAACACCATTCTCACAGCTTCTATTATCTCATCCACCCAGCACTATTTAATTTCATTTCCATGAATATGCAATGAATTTAATTTTGAACACTATTTTCATCTGCTCCTGTAATCAAAAAAATGCCAGTGTAATTAGTTTCTAATTACTTGGTGTAATTGTTGTAGTAATCATTTTAATTACCCAAATGCAGGGACATTAGATGCTAAAAGGAAAATAATCTCCTTGTACCTCCTACTGTGTCTCTCATTCTCCAGAGTTTGATATCTAGATTTTGACATGGACGGCTCCCCAGCCAAAGACGGAGGCAACAGAGGGCTGCAGCGCGTGGATGTTTTACAGACATGATAGGGCATGTACTGTATAGGAGAGAGGGAGGGAGGGCGAGACGGAGGCAGACAGACGGGGCCAGACTTACATTGTAGCCTCTCTGCAATCTGCTCGCTGGAAATTTGCATGCCTCAAAAAGCCATTAAGTTAAAATATACAGTTATTGTACCTTTCTGGGAAAGGCGCCATACAAATGCTTATTGCATGTGCTTATAGCTCAGTCTACCAGATGGTAAATCATGAAATTTTATGAAATTATTGCACCAGTGAGGTGTTTTGAAAAGGAGCAGCTGTGAGGGAGATGGGACATTATAAACACTCACAGGTGTTCTGTCTTTCTCCACCGCCAGCCACAACATAAAAAATTAAATTATAAACAAACCGGCAAATGTTGTAATCTCCTTCGCAGATACACTGCGTACAGGAGAAATTGCTTAAACTAAGGGAAGAATTTAATTTCAATCTGCATAAAATATTTATTGTGGCTAAGAAATTTCATAGCAGGGTACGACTCATCTGCCAAGTTTGGAAACTGCCGGGATGTACATTCCCCTCGCATCTCAGTGCCATGGATGAAGATCCATTAGGGAAGGCTCTAATGGGCACTTCACCCAAGCACATATGGGCAAGTACACCTAATAAGAGGGAGCCGGGCAGTGCCAAACACCACAACAAGCTTGTGTTTCTCATTAAGATTTTATTCCTTCCTTAGTATTTAATTAGCTAATCTAGCACCGGGACCGAGGAAGATAGCTTCGCATCCATTATCTTGCCACCTTCCAAGCCTCCAAGATGTAAACTGGAGGTCTCCTGTTCCCTGGCATACAAGTACGGGTGTTTTACGAGTACTTGTTGCTTGGAGTGGAGCCTCAGCAGGAACCCTGTGGCTCTCCAATTCACTGGCTTCTCCCGAATCAACATGGCGAACATCGAGATCTGAGGCGATGATCATGCTGACACACTTCCATAAACTTGCCTTCATGTAATTATATTATTCTTATTATCAATATTTGCCTGCTTACATAATCCCTCATATAGTGTCAGGCATTACATCGATAGCAATTCACTAACTTTCAACATAATGAAAGACAAAAACTCAAGACATGTAATTCTCAACGCCTCAGTGTGCAGTAAATAGCAGTCGTGTACGTGTGCGGTCGAAGACCCCGGTGTCACTCGGAGTAGTTCAAGGGGTATTTTATCTTCATTTACTCAATAAACATTTTTTAGGGACATGTATATATGGTGTATGACAGGGCCTGTAACATATTCAAATGAGATGCATGTGTATTCTTTCTCTGAAAAGAGGCCGGTGCCTGGACACGGAGCAGCGCTGCGAGGGTAGCTGGGATAGTCATGCATATTCAAATCCACTGCTGGACATGGCTGCCCTAAATAGTCGAAGAGCGTGCAGCACTCAAGGGTGGTTTGTTTTCCATGTGTTTTTTTTTCCTTCTCTCCAACCACCTCCAGTACACACTGACCACGGCCCTTCAAGGCATTGTTTTACATTAGCTGCAGGCTCTGCATGGCCCTGGTACCCATCAGCATCACAGTTGAACGGAGCAGCGGATAACAATCAAAGAAGCCAAGTGATTAAGCCAACTGGTCTTGAACGGAGAGACAATCTATCTATCTGTTTCTATTTATTTATTTGTTTATCAATCAGATCGCTGTGATAAATACCAGTTAATCCAATCAGATTTAGACATTATTTTGCATCAAAGCAATCCGGGTGATTGATGTCAGCACCATGTGACCATGTCGCGGTACAATAGGGAAAGCAGCACTACTTTCCACGATGCAGATTCACCAGAACGTAAACATGTGGCGTAAATAGCTGTAAATTCAAAAATTCTGACAGTCAGTGAGGTTTCATGACCAGACATGTCGGGCAATGCAGGATGGAGATTTGTTTGTTTTCAGCAACAGTCACATTATGTACATTTTTAACCCGACTGATGCCAGTTTCTAGACTTATTGTTAATTCCGTTGCCGCCATGTTTACCCCCAGAGAGGAGAAACGAGGACACAATTATTCTGGAAGTAAAACAGGTGAAATGATGTATAGAATAAATGCATCTGATCCTTTAGGAAGGGGAAAAGCACATTAGTGCACTTTGTTTATGAGGCTTTAAATCCGAGCAGCTTTTCACACCACCAAACAAAACCTCTCACCAGGAGAATCTCATTATGACTCGTAATGACAAATTCACCCTTTGCAATTATTTGCTGCCATTTCCGAGCTATATCTTGCGGAGAGAGAATTCAGTTTGTGCACGGTTGGCTATAAACCTGGTGAGGTAGTGCCCCGGCCTGGACAGTGATATACTCTCTTACATCAACATTACTGATGAAATGTGCCGGCGTACTTGGGTCATTGGAAATGTCCTTTGTTTGGTTGTAGAAACAACTTCACAGCTTGTGTTGCCGCAGACTTTTTCAACTTAGATACAAATTGCACTGGTAAAAATAATCCAAACTAGAATAAAAATAGGCAACGTGGTTATGGCTAATGCAGAATATGGTAATCAAATGTGCCTGCAAATTTCCTCAAACCCATCAACAAGAGATTTTAATGAAATAACATCCTTAAATGAACACTGGGAGAGGGTGAAGAGTGAGCAATGGCTTCTCGGGTAGTTTGAATTTTTAATTGCCTGTCGGGAGAATATTAGATAAAGCTTGATTAGAAATAAATTGAAAATCTCTGCTGAATGCATCTGATGGACACACTATAGACGACAGGCATGGACGTCCATAAAAAAAAGGCCTTGGAAGATGTTGAAAGTTGATTGATTTACTCCGTTTTTCCATTAATATCTTGACAACAAGCACATGCACATGGACAAGTTAAGCATGTTTCCTTAACATAACATCATTTCTATAGCTGATATGACTGATGCAACCTGATGATTTAGTTGGACATTCATGTCAGTTTCACTGGTCGGCCGGTCTCTTCCTCTACATATGTCTCCCTCATGCAGGTTTCTGACCTTTGACTCCTCACTCTGATTTATCCCACATGTCTGCAGTCATCATTGCTTCCTGGGCACTGGTAATACCCAATTAAACCTAAAGGTCTACAGGATGAATCAGACTGGGAAAAAATATTTGAACTCTCGCCGTGTAATTCCCACCTCTGCCTCACATAAATTCAAGGCTTTTATTAAATTGGTGGTATAGATTCTTCAAATGACTTAGTAATTTCTTTAACCTCTGATAAACGCTGTGAGTCATCACATCCCTCACTTCTCAATCTACTGGAGATAGCAAGATGCTAACACAATCTTTGGTAACGTCTTCTTCCTGCACATTTTTATGGTTTTATGGTTTTCATAAGCCTTTCAAATATTGTGACATTTGGTCGATAAAACAATCGTCAATTCATTCTGTGTCAAATGTATAATTATTGAGTCCAGGAGGACATTAAACAATAATTAGGCCAAGAAACCTGCTTCTATATAAAACATTACATCATCAATATTGCTGAGGTTCAACACACTCAACAATTTCCTTATGAGAACCCAAAACTATCCATAAGCCAGAAAAAATGTACATCAGAATTTCCCTCTAATCAAATGTAGGTAAATATTTTAAATCTGGATTTCACATTTCAATGATAGTTGACTCTTAATGGATGTATTAAGGTGTACAGTTCATTAAATACCTTTAGTGTTAAATAAAATACTGCTCTAAAGATGATTGCTCACATTCCTCAAGGGGTAATCTTTTTAATGATTATTTTCAATAAAAGCCCGGCAGTGAAGGACACCATCTATATGAAATAACTACTTCCAGATAACAGAGGCCATCACAGTGACAGGCGGGTCAAGAGGTCGGCAGACTGCGGAGCATGTGCAGTGGGCTGTGTGAAATAAAGGACACGGGGGACAGAGAGCTCTGCTCATCTGACCGGCCTCAGAATATAGGCTGTTCTTTACTCACAGTACAGAGAGAGCATAAACAAACCTGGAGAGAAAATACCTACACATTGTGTTTCACTGGACACAACATGGCACCGACATTGCTCTTGGTTTTGGATTTGAATCACTTCAGGATCATATGTTGTATTTGGGTGTTGTATTTGCAAAGTTGCAATGTTTGAGGTTTAACATTTGGTTAGTTGAGATGTTGTGTCATTCAAAATAAGTGAGCTTGAACAGAGAAAGAGAGCATTAAGTCCTCAGTGCTAAAGTAACCCTGCTTCTCCTTTATTTGGATCACCCTAGGTACATTGTCATTTACTTGTTTTCCATCTATATTGGATTCTGTCTGAATGCAGACCAGTGAAAAAAAGGATTAAGCCACAAAAAAATGCAATAATGCTCATTTAATCCTCCAGTTGTACGGCCAAGAACCCTACTGAGCATGGGCATGTGTCGAGGAGGAAAAAAAGAGTTGTACTGTTGAAATGTGCCTGTGTTGTTTCATATATCATTGATTAGACAAAATAAAAAAGCCATAACATTGGGTCAGGAGAACACAGGGCATGGGTGCTGACATTCGATCACGGCAGACACATATTGACTGGTACTCTGAAAGTAGTCACTCACTCATCAGTGTGAGGCAGGCAGATTGAGTTGCCAGCAGCCACTAAATGAGGCCTCCATCCAGTGTGGGTCGAAATGAACTGCAATCTTTTTAGACCTTGTTGCAGCCAGGAGACCGCGTGTGTGTGTGTGTGTGTGCGTGTGTGTGAGAGAGAGGTTTAAAACCCAGGAGGATTTACAATAAGTTTACCGAAAACAAAAGAGAATGAGAAAAGAAAGCCACGAAAAACAGAGCAACCACACGTCTGAGTCGAGATGCTCTGTGGGCATTATTGCAACAATATTGTGCTCTCCTAGTGATATTATGGATTAGGCCAGAACTGCATCATACTCTCATCAAATCACGATACCACACTGAGGTGCGATGTAGCTGGTCAGTAGAAAATGACCATCTTCTCTCCGGCATCCTACCTTCGGTCTCAACTTGGACTCTCTTGGTGTTGCAACGACAGAAAGTATGCAGTTAATTATGGCTAATGAAAGCTTGTTTGAGCAGAGGAGGAGGGGTGTACATTAGGAGAAAGAGAGTCAAGCGGCTTGAACCAGAGGGTTCCACGCACAATTTGTTTGAACCTGGGTCCTCCTCACTCTGCATGCTAATTTACCTTGGGGCTGCACCGCCTGTTTTTAAATATCGTTAATTGACTTAAGAGCTCATCAACGTGCTTCGTCTTCATTAGGTTAATGAAATGGCCCAGTGTTTATTTTTCGTAACAGATTGTGGCAATGACATAATCTAATCGGTTACTTCCACTTCCTGAAGGATTGAGTCCCTCTGATGTGAGCTGTTGGAGCCATTCAGATGTTCTGTGTTTGTGGGTGTCTGTCTCTGACAAAGCAGGGACGGGGGAGGAATTAGAATAAACACATTTAGCCCCTGGCATGAATCTATGTTGCCCTTCTCTAATCGACAGTGTGAACTAACAAGAACGTAATGGTAGTTTTGATGTGTGGGTTGTCGGGGAGCCTGGGTGAAAAAAGATGGGACAGCCTCTGAAAATGGGAAGATCGCAGATTTGTCTATGTAATCCTAATGGGTCGAGATAAATCAGCCATAGTGGAACGTCCATGACCCAGGCCGTGAACCTAAGGGGCCTTGTAAGATTGTAAACAGAGAAGGGAAATATTACCTCCAATTTTAGGGACATGTATTCACTCTTACTGCAAGAATACGGATGACTGAAGGGTGTTCGCATACATTTTGCTATTGTAGGGGACTAATATATCTTTTTTTTTTTATGTCGGCCATGTTTAAGTTTCTGAGTTTCTACAATTCTGCACATAACAACCACGTGGCTGCTTTGGCAAAGTAGCACAAAATGTTCTTGTGCAGTAACCATATGCTGAGATTAGATTATACATTTACATCTGTCATGCAGCCTTTGTCCAAAGCAACTTACAATAGTACATTTTGTAATATAGTCAAATTAAATAAAAAACATCTGGTTAGTTGATAAATTTGCAAACATAAATTTGGGGTAATGTAAAAAGGTTTTGTCAAATTTACAACTTCATAAAGCGTCTATTCTTATTATTTCATTTGAGAGCCCCCTAGTGGTAGAAAATATATTTAGCGCGTGTTTAACAAAGAGGAAAATCCTAATAAACAGCAGTAACTGCATTAAAAATGTAAAAAAAAAAATTATCGACATGCAACACTATAAATTAACCTTCCATCCGTCTCTGCTGTCAAACAGTGAACTCTACCACACAATCAGGGAGGGGGTGCACATTGGGTGAGTTAGTCCGTCTGAGCTGCTGTAACACTTAGGCAAAGTGTGCTGATCTTCCCCCTGAGGACGGTAACATTTGAGGCCATATCTAGCAGTGTGGCTCATAAAGAGTGACATGGTGGTAAAATAAATCACCTCTCAACCCTGGACCATCCAACCCCCCCTCACTCCTCACCGACTGGGCTGCGTGGCTATCAGAGGGCTGCAAGAGCTCATCACTAAGAACTTGAGGATCCTCCCAGGAGCTGTTCTGGGGTCAGCGGAGCCTTTTGTTCGCCATAAACAGCTCCCAATGCAGTCAGGTTCATCACTAACTGTTTCCCCTCCACACTTTTACTCACTGTCCATCCTTGCACTCCCTTTCTAGTACCCAATAGCAGACGTTTCCAATTAATCATTTGACCCCTCCTCATGCCACTTTTCTAGAAGCCCCTGTCTGTCCCCGGCTTGGCCCGAGATGATGCGTTCAGCTGAAGTCACTTAAATAAAAAGATCGCAGGGGGAGACATAATGTGTTAAAGTAATAAGATGGTCTCGGGCAGGTCACGGCCCCTTTCCCTGCTCCAGTGCTCCTGTGGAGGCTCGTTGAGTTAATGGGCTGTGGTCAGTGCACTGGTGAGCCATAAAGGCTGCCCTCCGAAACTACAGCCCTGTTCAGAAGAGGGGATCCTCCAAAAGCCACTAACTGGCCCATCTAGATAACAGCACACCCAGCACTATTTCCAAAGAGCATCTGACACTCCCAGGACCTGTAAATCTCTTGTATTTATCATCTCCTCTTGTACCTCTCCCCGCTGACGGTCACTCTTACACAACTGTCCTTCCGTGTCAGCTGTTTGCTGGATTTCACAGCTTGTCTGATAAAACAAAGCGACGTGAGCTTTGACTTTTTTCCTAAATCCTCTGAAATCATCATTCATGCCATGCTTAATATTCCTCATTCATATCTTAAAACACATCTAAACCGTGTCTCCTAATTAATGAAATTGGATGTATCAAGATCGGGGAGTGATAACAAATCACGCTATTGTATTTCAACAGGAGGTTATTTTTTGTGATGGCTCGTGCACCTTAACTCGGGTGTGCAAGCCGGCTGAACGGAGGGAGTGACCGTTAATGAATGTAGCTTAGGGGTTTAATGAGAAGAAGCAGGGGACATGTCATGGCGAAGTGTTCTGGCATCATGGCGACGACACCGCAGCCCCCTTCCCCGTCTCCACTTACAGTGATTACATGTGAACCCCTGTCATGTACTATAAGTGGTTTTATGAAATTGTATTAAATGCCATTGTTTATGCCTGACTTTTCACTTCCTCATTGGTCTTCCACTGTTTTTTTTTTTGCCTGCCCTTAGCACGCTTCATTTAAGTCTCACTTAAGGTTTCACCATCAAAGCGTTAGCATGTTAAGTCAAATTAACCAATTACTCCTTTTTGCCAGATTTGAACTTTGCATTTTCTAGCCCACTGAATTCTTTTTTTTGCTTGTGAATTATTAATCTGTGTGGTTTCCCATGGAGCTGTGACAACAGCAGAGAGGAAAGTAGCTCTGGTAAGCCAGCAGTAGTTGGAGAGGGAGGAATTACCACCGCGAAAACTTGTCCTGATAACATTTCGGCTCATTTAAGCCAGCAGAACAATCCAATTGTTGGCCGCTCGGTGACAGCTTTAGAGCGGAGAGGAAATGAGGACCTACAGCGATATTTTAATGTGCGGGCTCACAGCCACAGTGATAAAGTTAAGTCAAAGGACCCAAATCAAACAAACGCTAATGACTTTATTACATTACAGTTGTGAGCGGTTGCTGTTCCATTTCACATGAGGAAATTGCATTTTTAAATTTAATGCCTAAATGCAAAAGACCAACAAATGAAAAAAAAGAAGCTTTGCTATAAATCTAACAATGGATACAGTTGATATCTCATCAGAATAAAACATATTTCCATCCACATATAAGTATGTAAACATGATTTGCCTTATACCCATATCTTTTTGTTATAAGCGACACATCACACGGCTACTTTTAGGTCGCAGGAGTTTATAGAACCCGCTGAGAATTATCACCGGACTCGGATCCCCCGAAAGCCACATGGAGGATTGTTCTGTTCTCAAGCTCTCATAACTTCCTGTCCGGCCGCAGCAGGAAGCGCTTTTCATCACAAAAAGCTCTAAGAGATGACTCCTCGCCTGCAGACAGCTGCTGGATTTACTGTGGTATTTAGCAGCTAAAAAGCCTCAGCAGTTTATTAAGACCATAACTGAGCTAAAAGAGTGTGTGACTTGTGTTCACAGCTTGTTTTCACCACACTGCAACAGTGTTTTTTTTTTTTATGCTTTCAAAGTCAATTTTTTTGTTGCTTTTTCTTTCTTACAACACAATCTGATTGATTGAGTTCAACAACGGCGGAAAGATTTAGCGGAGGACGTTTTATTTCGTATCATTATCATGATTCTGTAACATTCCTCCACAACTCACCGTGCAGCGTATCGACACAGAAAGAAGGAAAGCGAGAGCAAACACACCCGACAGACGGACCGCCTGCCTCCTCCCGCCGTGGCTATAATAACCTCCCGGTGTTGGAGCAGACTCTCTGAGAGATATCCTTGAGCCTCACCTCCATCTCTCTAACAGGTCACACCGAGATCCAGGAGATAGTGAGCTATAGTTAAGGTCCAGATCTGCTATCTAGACTTGAGTGATGGAGGGAACCATGTGGCGACATGTTTATTGTCACCCAGATGGTCCACAATGCGTCGGCTTGGTGAGCCACATCCGGCCCTAATATAATTCATGGGGTGGCACCATTGTGGGGTGACTGATAAGGCCTTCACTTTGCCTCGCACTGGTCACTTGTCTCAAGGAGACTCCAAAGAAACTTCACTCTGTACAAATGGTGGCCAAAATATCCAAACCCACCAAGGGTTGCACTTTAGTGGCGAGGTTGCAGAGCAGAGGAAGGCCATTTATAAACGGAGAATTCTCTCTTTAACACTCGGCTCTTTGATGGAATTCTTATTTAGGAGGCTAAAAAAAAAGGAAGGGAAATGTAGAGCAACGGGGACGAGAATAACTGAACCGGAGCCCGCCCGAAGGGGGACTCGCGGTCTTTTCGGTGCATGACTCAGTTGTGGTTATCCAAACACGACCGGCCTTCGCTCGTCAAAACGTTTCGGCACCTTTCGACTCACGTCACGGAAGAAATGTTATTCTCACAAATTATAAAAATTGCGTTTTTCTTTGGTGACATCTTGATAGCGAAGGACAACATTGAGCACATTTTTCAGCCGGGAAGGTTAAATGGAACCAAATGCGCTGCGTTTCCCCAACGAGGAGCCGTGTGGTCACTGATGAGGAAGATCAGAGATCAGCGTGGTGACGCCTCAGATCTGCTCCTCATCACACCACTCGGGGGTTCAGGCTGTCTGACAAGGTAAATGGGAATAACTACATTCAGATATATCTAGAAATCTGTTGACCATTATCATCCCCTGCTATCAGTCTGTGACTCCTGAAAGTGTTATTACACATGAATAGTTATAGTATATATCTATAAGGAATAAAGCAGATTGTAAACATGTAAATAGAATGTCCATGAGAATCCTTCATATAGGATGTTCGGATGTTATAGACATGTACGGTGTCTGTGTATACTCAGGCTGCCTGGATATCTGTTGCCAACAGATATTACGTCATCTGTTCCCATGAAGACCTTCATTGTCATCTTTCAGGTAGCTGATAAATATTAATGTTCCCCTTGTGCTTGTTTATCACCCGTTTCACCCTTTCAGAATCACCTTTTGATGGTTTCTAAGTTATTGCTGCATTAACAAAATACACCGGCAGGACAACAAAACACAGAAAGTCAAAAACACACCTGTATGATGCAATGCAATGCAATATGATACTGTAACCCCGTACTGGTTGTTTATTCATGTGGACGGGATAGAATTTAACTGAACCGCTTTTAAAGCTATTTACTTTACTTTCCTACTGATACATGTGTCAACAGGGCAGATATTTATTCACAGTTTTAATTCATTGTGAAAAACATCACACTAATTGTTTAGATATTGACAATTCTATTCAAAATTACTGAGCTCAGTATGAAACATTTGTGCCATGAATTCTCACCTAATGCCTCCAATACATACTGTCTTCTCTGATTTGTACAAAGTGGACCAGGTCATATGTTGTTACTGGTAAGTTATCAACCAGTAAATATCAAACTTCTTGGGGAGGAACAGGCGCTTGCCAAAGGTAGATACACTCCGTCATTTCTGTCCTTCATCCACCATAGCCGAAAAAATGTCTTGCTGTTATTGTACTGGTGGAAGTCCCGGATACATTGAGACAAAACCAATTAAAGGATCAAAAGAACGACATCCTGATGTGGATGTGCTCATTATAAATTCGTTGTTTGTCAGGTATGTCTGCAGGATGACAAGCAAACACCTTTGAAAATATTTCTTTTCCAAATAAAGTTCTTATCAAATACAGAGACCTGGTTTAAATCCTCTTCTGCATCAGTGTCTGTCTTGTGGTAACAGTGATGTTGTTGTGGTCGCCATGATGACTGGACAGTGGCAGCGATCAGCTGGTCCCTGGTGTCCGAATGTGGAACTGCAGCATAGCTGAAATATACATTGAGGTTTGTATTACTTCATACTAATGGAGTAACCACTTCATATGAAGGTACAAAGAGCTCATTGTAAGCAGACAAAACACAACTATCTTATTCAATTCCTACCAAAAGAAGCCATCTAAAGCCTACACACTCCCCCTTTAACTCTTAGTTAACAGTGTGGGTAGGTACGAACTCAAATTTAATGTTCTGTTTAGAAGTGAACTCAGAAAACTGATATCAGACAGACAAAAGTGTGACATGAAATGAAAAAGATGTTTTGATGTAACATTTTGTCTGCAGTAAGCAAACTGACAATTAGGTTTATAATATTGTAATATTGCTGCAGTCAGCAAACATCAGAACATACTTCAGGTATATCATATCCGAGGAGCTACACTACCTCTCTGCACGCAGGGACACACAAGGACACCGAAGACAATGCGAATGCACCCACAAGAACTGTGCTCAGACATTAAAAATTCTAAAGGCATTTTAAAGTGGACTTCCAGTCTACAACAGCAGCCAAGGCTTATTTTTCAAAGAGACCAATAGTTGGAGTTCTGCCTATCGAAGCAGCATCTTTATTCGGATGGAAAATGAATCCTCAGGAACATGGCCAGGCGCTTTATTGTGTATGCAGTGTGTGGCCAGGTTCAAATTGGCAATCAATTATCCAATTAAGACTGACAGAAATGCACATCAGGAATTCCAGCCCATCAGTCCAAGCTTCTGATTGGAACACGATTAGAGGGACTTAATTAAACCCTAGGTGCTGGGTGTTTAAACATCATTTGTGAGGCGTCTGAGGGCTCGCAAAATATAAATCTGCACTCCGGATTCTCCTTACCTGTCACACTCACAGCCCAGACAGAACATCTAGTAAGATTGTCCCTTCGCCTCCATCCTGCATGTGACCATGTTGGTTATTCAGAGATGTGCAAGCAGCATGGGATTGTAACATTAAACACATGCCCTTGGGGAGATCAGAAGAAAGAGATAAATATTTCGGAAAATTGCACAGTACAATGCAATAACAATACCCACCATGATATTGTGCCACATTAGTCTTAAAACCATTCGCACAGTTTAACAGGTTGTGAATAATTCAAGGACATAGCATACCACGGAGAGCACTATACGTGTGATGTGTAGAATGAAATGCAGCTTTGCTTCTGAGACTCTTAGGGGTGTTTACGGGTGTTTACTCCACCAACCTCTCCGTCTCCTCTGTGGTCGTTCGGTGCCGGTATTGATTTCTGAACTGTTTCTTCCTCTCATGTCAGACGGTGTGAAATGGAAGCCACTGCATTTTAATATTGGGTTGTGAATTAATCATTTTTTCCTGATAGTAAAGCTGAGCTCTGTCCCTGTAGGAGAACACCTTATCACAGCAAATAGGATTCAAAGGGAGAGGAGCAGTATAATCCACAGCTAATTGGATGAAATGGCTGTGCTCTTTCCCTCTTTCCAGGGGCTAGCGTCCATGGAGCCCCCTCCAGAGGGATCTTGCAGCCACCGAAGAGGTTATTACAGTTTGTCCTGGGGGAGCATTAATACCTTAGCCCTTGTTCAGACATGCAAATAATCTAATTCAAGGTCTAGCTAATTAACAACTTAGCTTCAGTAAAGATAAAGAGGCTCAATAATAAGCCACTGCTTTTTTATAGGGGGGGG
>CAAKHC010007326.1:32324-50341 GCA_901007825.1 Macroramphosus scolopax
GGAGCTGTAGAACAGATCAGTTAGACACATCTGGCCAGCTCCAACAACCTGGACTGAAGGGTTACAGAATTATATGGTGAAAATAAAAATAAAAATAAAAATAAAAATAAAAATAAAAATAAAATAAAATAAAATAAAATAAAATAAAATAAAATAAAATAAAATAAAATAAAATAAAATGACATAATAATAAAATTAAAAATGAAAGCAATAATAATAATAATAATAATATTAATAATAATAATAATTATATGATAATAATAATAATAAAAACAACAACAAATCATGACTGTAATGACTTGAAAATGATGAGTTTTGTTAGTATTGATTGATTGATTTGAATTAAAATGTTCCTTTACAAGAGGAAGATTATTATTCACTCTTTAAATAATGACAGTGTCACAAGCCAGCGCGACATAACAGCTCTTGCTACATCTGAGCTGGTGAGGCAGCCTGTGAAGGGGATACTAGAGTGATCGTGACAACAATATCAAATTCGAAGTGTAAATTCACTGGGTTGAACTCTGTAACAAACATAAAGGGTTCTTGTCCCCTTGTGTTTTAAACTGTGTTTTGGTGCAGTTTTTAGTTGAGTCTCTCGCAGCGCTCGTACGCCATCAATTCTCCCTCCAAACATAAATGTGGTGGCAACTCAGATGTGTTTGTCAGCGACCAATGTCCAGTGGTTACTGGATGAATGGGCCCCAATATTGCACTGAGAGAGCGCACTCCCACATTGAGGCTGGACTGCTGTTTAAATCAAGCGGGCGGTCACACTCGATGTGTACATCACCACTGAGGCATGGTGAGCAATGAGACGCCTGTACAAGGCCCCTGCCGGCCCATTGCAAGGCTGGACTGCTGAGGCCCCTGGGCTGCCTAATCAAATCTGAAACCATCACATTCACTAGGCTCTCAGGCAAGGATGCATGCAAAAAAACGACATCACCAATCATATGCCCCTCCCCCCACTGCTCTTAAATACCCCTATTTGGAAGGCAGTTGGAATGAATATATGTAGGTAGTGGAAGTAAAGCATTTCCTTTTTTCTGCTGGATTCCCATCAGATATTGCAGAACACGCCCGCGCTCGTTGATCCAGCCTCTTTAAAAGCGCCTGTGATGTAGAGTACAGTATCATCAACCATGTGCAGCTACAATCTCCCCCTCAATCTCTAACTTTCCAGACCTATGAAATTGATGTGTTTATTTAGCGTGTCCAAGCCAAAGCAGAGCCGTAATAGCCTCGTCTGAAGGGTGAAGATGGAATCCCATTGCTTCTTCATCAATGTAGGATAATGGCTTCCTTTGATGGAGATTTGGGCCATCTAAACATAATTAGGCAAGCATGAACAATGATCTCCATAAAGTGCGGAGTACTAATTAAAACAGTTCAGCATTACGGCGTTTCAAACATGACAATAAAAATAACAAGAGGACCCCGATGAAATGCACAGCGTGCCAAGAGTTCCTTAAAACACACTGTCGGGTTCTCACTCTAAAGGAAATAAAGCATTGTGTGTTTATCACTATCACTATATAACCTTATATTTTTCCCTTTTTCAAATGCCATCTGTACAATTAGAAACACTTTCAACTGAGAAGTAAGGCAGAGGAAATTAGGAGAACGATATTACATGAAAGTCAGATGTCATCAGAGCGTCGAACACGCGTCACCAATCTGATTTTGGTGTCAAACACTTTAACAGTCTCGCTGTTCCTCACGGTATAAACGACAACCTGTAGGTATCACGTTGAAGTCTTTCGCCTCCTCGCCGCTTTGACCTTGTTTTTATCTTCTAATTAGCATATTTCATAAATGTTCCATTAAGCACCATTACCAGACAACATTTTGATTACGGAGCACCTGCAGTCGACTGACGTGTGCCGTCTGAAAGCATTTAAAGCTTTGAAGATCAGAATAATAAGGGAGAGGGTTTCCGATTGTGCGTGCATGTGTGTGTGTGCGTGATTTCAAATAGCCCGTCTCTGGAGAGGCGCATTGATTCCTAAATGACTGCAAGGCTGGAGAAGAAAAAAAAATGGATTTCTTTCTTAAGATGTGACTTTATATCTCTTCTTTAAATCCCCGCAGCACTGTGTGCATTTGATAACACACTGGGAAGGAGGGAATCTTTGCATCTTTATAAAATATTCATCGGAGTGGATGGGTGAGGCAAGGCTCTGTAGACGGTTGCTTTGCTGATGGAGGAGAATCTTTGGAAGTTCAAGTGGATGGAAACAGAAATCTGGTGTCTGCTGTATAAATCACATAAGTAGGTCAGAGATTTTAATGCCAAAACTGTTTAAAATCAGCTGCAAATTTGGTTCCTGTCAACGATATTGTCCAAAGTATTTGATGAGTGGCTGCTAGTTTTTTTTTGTGTGTGTGTGTGTGTGACTCTTTTAATAAATGGGGTGCATTGAGTAAATGAGCTGATCAAGTGATTTACTGTCGGCGGACGGCTGCAGACAGAGGTGGCTTTTGTTACGGCATCTTTCATCCATTTCACACTGACAAAAGATTGATTTAAGATATTATCTTGATTTAATTATAGTTGGATCTTTTATTACCCACTTGGCAGTCTCTGCTCTCTGCTCTGTGCTGTTCCTTATGTTCCTCATAGCTTTCGCATCCATGTGGTGAGACTCCGGCCACAAAGGTCACAGTAACTTCCTGCTCGGTGTCGTCCGGTCCTCCGATCCGGCACAACACACGTAACGATAAACAGATGAATATATCACCACATGTTGTTGATACTGATTGTTATGATGATTCATGATATATAAGTTCTATATTTAAAATCCCTTACAGCATCACTGACGTACGTGAACGGCTGCTTGAAGCTAACGATGATCGACACCCCGCAGTCCCGACGCCGATCCCGCCTGCGTGACTGCTATATGTTTTTCAAGGTGAAATCGGCAGCGACAGAAAATTTACATCCAGTCATATTTGGCCTTTTCAGAATGCCAGAAGGTGTCACTGTTCATGCAACACGTCCGCACTCCCACTGGAAAGCTGGAAGCAGCCTCCTGCTACGGTTTGTAAAGACGGTGCATTCAATTACATTTGGAATTTCATTAAAACCAGACAAGATGAGAAGAATCATACCGGAAGGCACTTTACTTAGAGATTATTACATTAACTGTTTTGAGTGTATTGATTCGGATTACAGGTACAACATCAACTCTCAGAGTGTAATTAAATGTTTGCTTTATGTATCAACAAAAAGACGAGTACACATTATGACACAGCTGCTTTAATCTAATGCACCAGCACTGTGATGCAGGTAGAAGTGCTCCTGTTAGTGTTTCTGAATGACCTAAGTTGGTCTGATTTGACTGACAAGCAAACAGCTGATGTGCAGCAACATCTCTGAAAGCAAACATCTCGAGAGAAAACAGACAGTGCAGGAAAGAGACAAGGTACGCACACACACACACACACACACACACACTCAGATTGAGTGGAGGGGCTTGTCAAAGGAGTAATACCCCTTGCTTGGTATCTTCAAAACTGACTGGATGACAAACATGTCTGTCAGCGCTGTGCCAATATAGTTTAGAGCCTCTCGTGATGGGACACACACCCAATGACAGAAGCAGGTCATTTCCGTTCCCTGGCATCATAAATCCACCGTCTGGCCCCTGTCCGGCTGCTGATGCTGCAGAACACCACACACAGTGGACCTGTCGGAGCACCATGAGCTACTGCGCTGTCGCTGTGGCATGAAGGCACACACACACACACACACACACACTACAAGCACTATTTCTTTAGGTAGTTGCAGCTGCGGCCAGCACACCACCCAATTTCTATCTATCTATCTATCTATCTATCTATCTATCTATCTATCTATCTATCTATCTATCTATCTATCTATCTATCTATCTATGTTTGAAACTAACTCTCTAAATAACTTACAGAGCAATTTGCAGATTTTCTTCCCGGCGAGACGGGAAGCAAAGCTGCCGTGCTGTGGTTCACCTGTCCTTTGTGCACAACCTGACAGCTCATATTCCTGTCTGCAGCGAAGAAAAAAAAAAAACTGCACTTAATATACAGTAGCATAGCAAGAATACAGTGTGAGCACGTCAGCTGGTGTGTGAGGGATACTGCACCTAATATATTCATGTTTGCGTAAATCAGGCTCAAGGTTAAAACAACACCTATTTCTCTTGGCGTCACGTCTCTTTGGCAGAACGCAGAGTTTCGGCGTGCCAAACACGACACCTCCACTCACTAATACAAGAGAAATAAAGGATGAATGATAAGTAAGTCTGGATGCTCATAACCTTTACGCTTTACCCCACCCCTGTGTTCTTCTCCTCTCCTAGACAGAAATGCAAATAGGTCATTGAGCTTCATTCCCCTTTTGTCCTAACAGGCTATGACAGTTTTAAAATTCCTCTTTGAAGCCATTTTCCCCCCAGAACAAAAATATAGGCAAGTCTTGCATTTAGCATGAAAAGGTATTACTATTTCTCAACGTGCAGCGAGGGATCAAAATATGTGCTTTAGGGAAGCCATGACCGCTTTCAGGAAGCCATGACTGGGGTTGAGCGGAATGCTAAATGCCATACATCCTCAAGGTTATCTCTGAAGACAGAGCCCTTTTGGAATCTGCCTCTGCTTTATTTTTCTTGAATGCATGCATCAAGTCGGCTGAACAGGAAGGAAAAAAAAAAAAGATGAAGGTGACTCCTGGAAAGAGTCGAATGCTTTCTCTCCGTGCTCGCTGTCGGTGGTTGCAGGATGAACACCTCGCCGCGTCGGCAATGGATGGTTGCGGTAACGCGGTTGTCCGTACCAGCCAAAAGCTCTCCGTGCAGCGTGTCTGCGGACTGGGATTAGGCAGAGGTACAGTCAGCCAGGGGCTAATACAAAGCATGTAAATGTGAAAAGTGTCATTTCTATCCCCAAGTCCCTGAATATTGAAATTAGGTCATCAGTGCAGCAGAGGCCAATTGTCACCCTCATATATCACGGCTGCCCCTGCACCCAAGGTCTCATTACACTATACATGGTCAATAAGCCATTAACATGCAGCAGACAATGTGCAATGTTCCCACAAAGACAACGTTCCTACAGTAACAGTCAGTGTTTTGACAAACAATAATTCAGTCCAAATATTCTTTGCTGTAATATAGAGAAAGACCATAAGAACAAGGTGTTTCGGATTATTTTTGACGCTGCGGTCGTGGAAAGAAAGAGAAAAGCTTTTGTATGCGCCATCCTTTTTTTTTTTCTTCCAACATCAGTTTGCCAGTATGATATTCATTTGGTGGAAGCTGTGCTGCATAAACAAACAACGCCCAAGGCTACCACTGGCTGGTTAAACAACCACAGGCTGTTTTCTCTTTTCTCCTCCATAGCACATTGTAAATTCTGTGTTGGACCACAACATGCTCTGCTATGTTTATTTAACAAGTAGCCGACCTGCACCGACTGTTTCACCTTGCAATATTTACACTTTGCTCCTCAGAAGAGCGGACGTGTTCGACGGCGGCTCTTTTTACCTTTTCCGTGCTTTCATCGCTTCATCAGAACGGCAGACAGAAATCATCCGAGCCTGATCTGAGCGGGGTTGTTTTAGCCGTAACGATTCGGCGGTTTACACTACACATCCTCCCTAAGTCGTAATCGTATAAACGTTCCTTTGTTTGTCGGCATCCTACATTTCTTCTTGCCATTACGGCGCAATAAACTGAAGGCATCAACATTCTTCTAACAAACCGAAGGCAGATTGAGGCCCCCGGCTGCCAGCGCTGTAACAAATGGGCCAAATCATTGTCACAAGCCATGTTTCTTTCTTCTTTAACGTGGTTACATGACTGTGCCGGGACATTTATGGACTGCCTGATCCAGTGCTGGCAGATTAAAACAAAATCAAGCCAAACCGGATTAAACCTCTTTTGTGAAGAGTCATCCGGCATATTGTGCACCAGAAAAACAAACATTTTATTAACCATAAAACATTGCTTTATTTTATTTTCTCGCTCTGATTCAATCTATAATCCTCAACATTTTTTTTTTCCCGAGTACCTTCTTCCTGCTTGTGAAAATGGGGTTTGTATTGATGAGCTGGGCCCGATATTGATTTCCCATCATTCCTGGTGTGGACATTTTCTGGTCTATTATACTACAGTCGCAGCATATTCCCCGAGCAGCCGTAAAGTGGATATATGGACAACCTGACCTTGGCAATATGGAGATAATGAAATATCCTTAATGACCCTTCCTGAAAGATTTTACAGGCTGGACTATAGACTGCCAACCCATGTACAATAATAGTTAGCGGAGGAGGTTTTTAGAGGCCCAACTAAATCTAGAGCTCGCCGGACATATTGGGAGGACTGTTAACTTGTCTGTTTTACTAGGTAAATGTAACCATTAAGGACACACGCTTATATGATAGCTTATGTGAAAGACTGGTTTTATATGTGCTCGCCGTTGCTCTCTGACACACACCGTTAGAAGAGAGACTTCGTCCCAACCCTCCCTATATAACGTTTATTAGTAGTATAGTTAAATGTGATTATATTCATGTTTGGGAAGACGTAAAAATGATGACTGCTGGAAAGATATTGGCTTCCTGTGGCAAGCAATGTCATTAATTAATGAATGATTATCGATGGATTCATTTCACCGGGTCTTTTTTTTTTCCATGCTAATGAGGTTTGTGAATATACAGACTGCATATCATAGTACATATAGTTGGTCAGTATCAGTATCAATAAATCACACATGGTGCACACTTAAGTTCAGGTCCTTTTATCAGCGTAATAGATGGTTTAACACACATTAGAGCATGATTTAAGTCCTTTGAGTTAGAAGGATAGCTTTGCAGAGTTAGCATGCATCTCTGCTTTTACTTAAAATATATCGTTAGAGCTTAATAACTGTAAAATGAAATATTTATAATGTAACTGTGCACATGTACAAAATGCATTGTGGGTTGGAGCTTACAACTGTACTATAAGACTGTAAGATAAAGTGTTTTGCAGTGAATCATACTTGCTTATAAGTGCGGAAGAAACATTAATACATGCATTAATCCATGTATTAATACATGCATTAATCCATGTATTAATACATGCATTCATACATGTATTAATACATGTATTAATACATGCATTAATACATGCATTAATACATGTATTAATGCATTGTTCCGTGTTACTAAGCATTCATTAACTGATTATAAACCAGTTATAAATGGGAGGATTTAAAGTTATTTCTAAAAGGTTTATTAAACTAATTCCAATTTGATTCCTGCTAACTTACAAGCGTGAATCATTTCCAAGAATTGAGTGAAATAGCTGCAGTTACAGAACGACAGGAAGAGGATCTCTGAACTGGAGTAGCACTGTAGGTATTTAGGTGTCAGGGTTGGTTAGGTGTCTGCAGTTGAAAAAGGGAGATCGTTATTCACATGTCACGCTGACAGTTGTCTCAGAGATGCATGCCGATAGCAGCTGATAATCATCCCGGGAGCGCGGCAACAATGAACTTGCCCTACCACTCCACTGTCTTCAGAGCACTTCAAACATGCTTCACTTCAAACACAAAAGCAGCCATCTCCTTTGATGTCATTGTCAAAAAATGAGTTTTGTTCCAGCGCGTTTAAACCCCACCCCTCCGCTGAAACCTAGACGGAGACGTGCGAGGAACAGATTCTGAACATGAAAAGAGCAGCTGTGTTGTCTGATACGGCGCTCGATCCTCAAGCTGCCATCCTCCTCCTCCTCGGAGCTCACCAGGTAATACAGGCAGGACCGAGCGTTACCACTACGCGGCCTTCATCCCGTTTTTCTCGCGGATTGGAGCCAATCATCTCCAATGAGCACTGTTTACCGAATATGCCCATATAAATAATTATTTGTATTTACTACACAAATCCACGGTAAGCCCGTAGAAACATCCAGTATTACATCCCCAGTCAGCTCTTTGTACAGCTCCTGTGGCTACTAAATGGGAGCTGGTTGCAGAGGCAGCTGGCTGAGCGTGTCTGCTGATGAAATCTCACCACAGACACGGCTGCTTCATAATGACTATAATCACAGCAGATAAGCAACTAGTGCATGGGAAGGAGGGTGGAGATCAGCGGGTGAAAGGAATAGAAGGAGTGAAAAAGTAATTGAATCTTTTGGAGACACGTTCAGATGAAAGCCATCGGCTGTGTGGGAGATGCTTTTCAGTGAATGACATTTAGATTACAGAGGTGCCCTGTTCACCATCACGGTCAATACCTCCTTCTTCACAATAGCACCACTAAGTCTCGGCAACCCGCTCTCAGAATAAAGAAAGTGTTTCCGCAGAGGTGTGGATTTTGAGGATACGGAGTGTGCTTGTGTGGATATTCTCTGGGTTTAAGAGGGGGAAGCCTGGCTCTGCATTAAAATGAGGACGTTCCGTGTTTACAATAAGATGCATAGATGCATTTGTCTTGATTGCGATGCATCATCATCATACTGATTTAAACGTGCATTGAACGGCCGAATCAAACTGTAACCCACGGCAACCCCCCTCCACCCCCCCTACCGCTTTTTATCTGGTCTATTTCCTGTATTGACACAGACCAGCCTGTTCCTAATGTTCAAGGGATCACATATTGCCCCTGTGACACACTTCAAATGTATCTCAGATTAATGATACATCACGGTAAGGGATCTACAAGAACCATTAGTAAGACCTGACACCCTGACGTCAGATTTTAAAAAATTTCCAAGTAATCTTTTTGATTTATGAAAGTGTGTCCAGGTTCATCGGGAGTGATTCCAGATTTATCACATCCTGGTTAGAATTATTAATGATTTTCAATTTGTAAATCTGATGCTGCCATGTTCACAGGAGCTCCGCGGAATCACCAAAGGCTGATATCAGAGTCTGATGTTTGCTCCTGAAGCGTGATTACTTTATCGAAATATTGCTACCTATGGCTTACATTTCACTTATTTTCCACTCGTGCAGAGCCCCTCCGCGACGCCCTTCATTTCTCTCCCCCTCACGTACGACTGCCACACACATTTTTCAAAAAAAAAAAAAAAACGGCTTCTAAACACCAGAGCAAGCCGCGGCTTATGTCATTGCTTGGCTAATCTTCTGAAGTTAGACGTTGCACTATTAGTTCCAAGTTCCTGACACATGCACTTTTAAGGACCCACTGTGTCAACATGTCAAATGAACGCTGCCCGCAGACGGCTGTACACTGCAATCTTTCTCAGCGTTGATGAGAAGCACAGCGAAGATCATCATCACTTTCCAAAGATAGCCCAGAAGTGTTGAGGTTCTGCTTTGATGTCGTGTCAGTGCGTCAGTGCTTTACTTCTACTTACTGTGCACGCTCACAGGGCCCCTTTGTGTGGCATATGCCAACTCAGACATGAATAAGAATGGCACTTTTGCCGGTAAGCAGTATGAACACATGAGATGTACGGGGACGACACCTATTGCTGAAATGTGCTTTTGTTCTGAAGCCTTCAGAACAAACTAGTCGAAGTGGACAATTAAAACACAAACACCTCGCTAATTATTCTAAATGCTGCACTCTATAAATAATCACAGTCTGAGGAGTTTGCCAACATTCTGTGACAGTTGCTGTTCACGTTTTTTTAATTATTTCCAGAACATCTCACTTCAGAGCTGATGTGTGAAACCGTTGCGAACCCTCCTCAGTCGCTGTCCTGTTCTCGGATGAACACAGTCCTTCATCACATCCAATGATTCATTGCTGCTCGCGCCAACATCAACGTGTTAGTAATAGTGTCTCTTTAATTATTCAAAAGACTCATTGTTTCCTCTGCTGAAAACCACAGATATTGTGGGGATATTAATACTTATATACATCATGTGATGATACGTGTTGAAGTAAGTCAAAGCTTAGGAGAAAAAAAAATACATATGATACAACTAATTGATGAAAGGCTGCGTTTAGATGATGGTTAGCGAAGCTTAATAAAGACCGAAAACATGGGAAACAGCTGAACTGCCTATGTAGGGAAATAAGAAAGAACCTTCCAGTCCATTCAGATTAGTGTATAAGTGTACAAATGTTAATATTTACTCTTCCTGAAGTTGTGTTATCTCCATGTGGACGACCAACAAACAGCCTCTGTAAATCAACAACTTTGTGAGGGTTAAAGAAAAGAGTTATAACACAGTAGTAAGTCAGATCGTGTGGTAACAACATCCTTGTTCTCTGTCTTTGTGCTGAACTAGGATGAAGAGCTGCTCACCAAACAAACGCCCCCCCCCTCCCCTCTGCACACACACACACACACACACACACACACACACACACACACAGAGTCTTAGTGTTGGGATGTGTCATTGATCTGCACAGTGAAAAGTTGAGTAACTTCATGTTTGATCTCATTTCTGAAGAGTCGGAGCGATCCGGAGTCCAAACCCGGTTCTTCACTCGTCCATCACTTCATGTCGGGACTGAACATAATGTCTCCCAGTCGTCTCGAACATTTAGCTTCAGGTCATTTCGTTGTTACAGACTCAACCAGCAGTTCATCACCTGCTCTGGTTTGCCCCCTGGTGGCCAATCGAAGGAGAGCTTTTTTCTTGAAGATGACACTCCCACCAATCAGGAAGGCGGACAGCAGGGCGAGCGTCAGGCCGAGCCAATCATTGTGGGCGCCACCGGTACCGCCTGTAGGGGGACAGAGTGTGTCACTGTGTGTAGCTTTGTGTAATTGTGAGTACCTGTGAGTGTGCGTGTGTGAGAGTGTTTGTGAGAGTGTGTGTGAGAGAGTGTGTTTGAGAGTGTGTGTGTGTGTGTGTGAGAGAGAGTGTGTGTGTGCATGTGAGAGTGTGAAAGAATGAGTGTGTGAGAGAGTGTGTGAGAGTTTGTGTGAGACAGAGTGTGTGTGTGTGTCTGTGTGTGTGAGTGAGAGTGTATGAGAGAGAGTTTGTGAGAGTATGTGTCATTAAAAGTGTGAGTATGTGTGTGATTGTGTGTGAGAGAGAGTTTGTGTGAGGTTGTGCGTGTCAGAGTGTGTGAAAAAAATAGTGTGTGTGAAAGAATGAGTGTGTGTGTGTGTGTTTTAGTGTGTACCTGTCCTGTGAGTGTTGTTATTCAGGTGTGTGTACTCTGATGTGTACAACAGGGTTTCTTCTCTGGGGATCGAACACACTGCGGACCGGGAGCCACACCACAGCCTGACCTTTGACCCTGCAGACAGACAGCAGCCGGTTAGTTCTCTGGAATCGGTTTAGTTCCTTTTCATAGAATAATGTTCTCCTGCAGCCGACAATCAATAATTGCTGGCTTCAGCTCGGCCTGTGACGACGTCTGGAACCTGCGCCGCTTTTTAATCTGACGTTTTTCTGTGAAAAACGCGGCTTCAGACCGTTTTAATGAAATCTAAATCACAATATTAAATAAAACAAGGATATGAAATATGAATCTCTTTTGACACACATCTCATCCTCATGAACAAATAATCCAGATTGTTATCTAATCCGATGAACTGGTCCCCAAGCTGCAGACTTTCTGCTCTCTTGGTGTTGTAAATTGGTCCGACTGGTTTGTCGCTGCTGGTAACAGAAGCTGCTACTGTTTACTCTGTCAACACGTGACGTCACTCTGTCAACGACATGCCTCCAGTCACCAACAGACTGAGGAAGGTCAAGTGGTCACCGGTTTTATTTTTGGTTTACTGGCAGTGTCGAGTCTTCTAGCCGCAAAAATAATACATTAATTAATATTATAATAATCAATTAATAATGATGTATATTGATTCGTTCCTGACTGGACTCGGGTAGTTTGACTCGTTTGTTGGATTTAACGCGACTCGAATCAACGTGCTCGTGTTCTTTAATGGATCTACGTGACGTCACTAATCGGCTGGTTTATTTGAGGGTTCCCGGTTATGTCGAACATGAGGTTGAATATCGATCCGAAGAGGAAAACTTGATGGATCTTTGACTCAAATCAATAAAAGTCACAACAACATCATCGGTTATCTCACCGTTGCTGCACTTCTCTCCGCTCAGCTGAACTTCTCTCATCGTGAAGAACTTTCAGGCCGCAGCCGGATGTTCTGACTGATTCTGTGGGTAGAAACCGAACGTGTCCCGCAGCATCAGCCCGGCTGCGACCGGATACTCCGGGCTTCCTCTCCCAGGATCGAACACGAACCACAGAATCAACACGGCAGTGAGGTGGACGAGGAAACAGGGGACACCTGGCCACGCCCCGCTGCATCCCGCCCCCCCCCGACCGGGCCGAGCAGAGCCGAACGGAGCCGAACGGAGCCGAACCGTCTCCGTGTCAAGTCACGGCAGACAAACCGGAAACTGGTCCAACATCAGAAGCACGTGCGGATAAAATGGACCATCTGTGTTCCAGTGGTTCTATTGGAGACTGGAGAGTTGGTTTCCAGGAGCGGTGCGTCTCCTTCAAATGTCCCCTCACCCCCCCCCCAACACTCGGATTCATTTACAGGAAGGACACAGATGATTTATAGAAACAGATCAGTAATATAAATGGATCATTTATAGAAACAAAAGTCCAGAGAGAACAGGATGTTACTTTCTTACTTCACAAACTTTATTTTTAGGAAAAATCATTTCAGACACTTGTTTTTTTTGTTTTGTTTTTTTTTTGGGGGGGGGGCTTGCATTGACGCTCTTATGATGTAGGTCAGGTGTTTCAAGCTAAGATAGCCAAGAAGCTACCCAATGCTAAGCTAGGCTAAACAGAGCCGGGCTAACTGTGTTGTGTTCAGTTGCAGTAGTTCTGCAGGTCGAAGATGTTGCACGGATTGTGGCAGCAGTGCTCCACGATGCCTCGTTTCACCATCATCTCCATTTGGTCCTTGAAGGCAAACTCAGCCACTTCGTTCTCCCCACCTGGCACCAAGGCTCCGCCCACCTTCGATGGGAGGAAACCTGATTGAGCGAACAGACACAGAACAGTCGTGTTTAAAGGTTAGCAAGTGAAAAATAGACTTCCTCATTCTGCGTCCTGTTTATTCACGTTCAGAGACAAATCTAAAGTTCTCTTCCAGTAAAAACATTGTTGATAGAGAACTAGCTCACTCAGTCTGTTAGGTTTGACTTTATTGGGTAATAAGTAGCATGACTAGATAAAGATGCTGAAAGCTGGAGACTCTTTCAAAGACAGAAACGATGTTCCTGCTGCTTCTTCTCATCTCTGTTGATGAAACCAGAGACGGATCCTCAGATTATTGTTCATCTCAACAGTTTGTGACACTTGATTAAATCACATGTTCATACTTGTGAAGAACCTGCACCAATCAGTCATGTGTGTCATGAGATTGTCACTCAGCTGCATTAACTCTCTGGCGTCCTGCGGTTCCCGACACACACGCCTGATCGTCACCCAAAAACATGTTGAACTACGCAGCTGTTTGTTTGCGGCGCTGTGAGCTGGTTTTAGTTGGCGGTCTCACCCAGAAGAGGGTCCACGTCTCTCTTTGGGTTGTAGAAGAAGCCTCTGTCCCCGCAGACCAGGTAGAGGGCGTCCACCAGGTGAGAGCCACACAGGTGCTGCGGGGGGACGGCAGCCTGAGAACCCGGCCACCAAACAACCAGTAAGACCAGCAGAGAGACGGACTGGAGCCACAGCGCCGCCATGATGGAGCTGGAAACCATCACACAAAGACAGTAATCTGATTATATATATGATCATGATCTGATTATACATATTGATCATAATCTGGAGGAGTAGCTCACCTGTAGAGTCGGAGGAAGAGACTCTGTGATGAAGAGGAGGAGCAGTAGCGGGGCAGCTGAGAGCCGGGAGATGTGAGGAAGAACAGAAGAGCTCCACTGTATTTATCCTCCATCACCTCCACCTGGACACTCCCACTGTGTGTGTGTGTGTGTGTGTGTGTGTGTGTGTGTGTGTGTGTGTGTGTGTGTGTGTGTGTGTGTGTGTGTGTGTGCGTATGTGTGTGTGTGTGTGTGTGTGTCGTCATCAAATGTAAACTTGAAGTCACATTTGAAGATCATTTTAGATTTATAGATATCAGATTTATAGATCAGATATTCCTGTGATGTCCTCTGCAGTGACGTAAACACCACAGTGAGTTCGTTTCAGAGGTTAATTGATCGTTTACTTCTGATTGGACGCTTCGAAAACTTTACAGCACTCAGTTGAACAAACAGATCTAATGAGCCGACATGATCTGATCACCTCTGGTGGACAAATATTGACCAGCTATCATCGTGCTGGTCTGCTGGGTCAGCAGCTGAACGAGCAGGCCAGGAAACCAAACTTCAATACTGCTGACTCGTGTTCAAGTCAGCCACCTGGTGGACAGGCCAACAGCTTCAGGTCTTTGTCTCCTTCATGACGGCAGTTTGATCTATGTTTGTGAATCTGATCAGGAGTCCAGGTTGTACTTTTGTGTCTCAACATTATTATTCCCGTTTTCTGTAATGATTCTACACCGATGGGCAGGCAGACACACAGAGCTCCACTCCGTCACTCTCCACAGGAGTCAAAGTCTGCTGATGGAGCTTCGGATGGGGCTTGTTTATCCCATAGGAGGTGAACTCAACTATCCGTGACAGAGCGTCTCCATGACAACGTGCCCATGACGGAGGAGCACACAAAAACATAAAAGTGTTTCTTAGAAAATCTCAGTGTTCAAGTGAAAACTTCTCAGCTGCTCCACTTCAGCTTGTGACATGAAACCTGCTGAAACTTCACGTTATGTTATTGTATTGTTTGTACATGTCTTGTGCCCATGAATACAGTAAATGTGTTTTAGTAGTTCAACAGATATTTACTGAAGTTTCCTCTCATCACATGAACTAGCTTTGCATTGTTGACTTGTTCCTGCTTGTTTTTTAACAGTGAAATAAAAAGGCAAATCATATATGAGTTCATTTCTTTACATTCACATTGAGCTTTAACGAAGTTCAAACATCATGAAGACAGTAGCTCAGTTGTCCTGCTGCTGGTCTCGATCAGAGCACAAAGAGGTGTTGGTTGATGTGTGTGTCCTCAAAGAACTGAAGTTCATCCTGGTAACTGCTGCAGAGGAAGCAGGGCCTCTAAAACAGGGCAGAGGTCAACATGACGTCCACAGACATTACAGCAGTGATTATTACTCAGTGCATTTTGGATTTGGACAGTTTCTCTTAGTAGTTTGAAAGTGGTTCTTTACAGAGCTGTTGTGTTTGTTACCGGGAGGTCTGGATGTTTGGCAGCACGCCGCCCTGAGCGATGGGGACGCCGCCGTTTTTCTTTTCTCTGCAAAATTCAGACAGAGCAAACCGTAAAGTGCTTTAGTGTTTCCAGAGAGTTTACAGCTGTACCGTATTCCATGGAAGGAGCTGTGCTCTGTGTTTAGTTCCCTCTGTGTATTCATTGATTAAGAGTTTATATTGTAACAGACTGCATATTTGTTAAGTGTGTTTCCTGTTATTGTGTTTAGTTGGTCCACATGTGTGTTCGGGTGTTTACAGCTATTACAGTTTAAGGGGTGTTCTTCCGGTTCGGGAAACCGGAAATAGTTAGACTGTTGTTGGCTTGAGTGTGTTTCTGTTGCCGTTGGTTACGGCCCACAGTGGCCTGTGTAACATTCAGTTAATAAAAGAATAAAAAGCAAGAAACTCTCCCGATCTTCTTCCGCCGGGTTGCTACAATATTGATTTTTTCCCTCCATATCTAAAATCTGATATTTTATTATAAATGATCTTGCTGGGAATACCAGACCAGATCTATTTGTAAATGTTGAAATTGAAAGACAAAAATCACCATTTTCCTCGTCCGGATCCAGCGACGCGTGTCAGCAGATGGACACGCCCCCCCGCTGCTCAGTCATTGGTCAGAGCAACTGTGACTGTAATCGTCCAATCAGAAACAAGCTACTGTTCCTTCGAAGCTCGGAAATGTAACAACTTATTAAATATGTAAATAACCTTATTGAGCAGTACTGAGACTTTCACAGGGAAAGGTTGGAACTACTCACATACACATACAATGAGTTATATTTATTAGAATCTATGTGTACCAAATCTACTGCAGTACTGAGTGTACCGCACCAGGTGAGACACCTAACTTATCCATCACATGTAGCATCGCTGCTCTCACCTCTGGAACACTGGAGCTGAGTTATTATAGCAGGTAGACATTTCACTTACCCATTAGTTCTTATTTCTGATGAGTCATCTAGACATGGCTACTTATTTATTTGTTGTATTTTTTTTATAAATGCTCTTTACTGTGTTCACTATCACCTTTGCTGCTGTAAATTTCCCCGTCGTGGGACGAATAAATGTTTTCTAATCAAATCTAAATCAGATGATCGTTAACTGGAGTAGGAGAAACAGTCGCTTTAATATCAAACAGATTTACATGGTCTGAAGGACAGAAATCTGATTTCTGGCATATTTCCTGTCCAAATTGTTTGTAATGTTTTATGTAGATTCAACGATCAGTCACAGTTCGAGTCACTGTTATCTGAATAAATCTGCCTGCAGTTCAGCAGTGACCTGCCGCGGACAGAAATCATCTCTTTAACCACCTAACTGAATTTATTTACTTTTATTGAATTGTTAAGTGAGAAACTTGACTGTGTGGACTGATATTTGGCACCAGAACATGTCGCTCTTCATCAGACTGTATGTGGCTCTGAAAAGAGCCGTTGTGGTTCGTGAAGCAGCAGGTAGTCTAAGCTCTCTCTCCACGGATGCGGCGGGCCAGCTGGATGTCTTTGGGCATGATGGTAACTCTCTTGGCGTGGATGGCGCACAGGTTGGTGTCCTCGAACAGGCCGACCAGGTAAGCCTCGCTCGCCTCCTGCAGAGCCATGACAGCGGAGCTCTGGAAGCGGAGGTCGGTCTTGAAGTCCTGGGCGATCTCCCTCACCAGGCGCTGGAAGGGCAGCTTGCGGATGAGCAGCTCGGTGGATTTCTGGTAGCGGCGGATCTCTCTCAGAGCCACGGTACCGGGCCTGTAACGGTGGGGCTTCTTCACGCCGCCGGTGGCAGGGGCGCTTTTACGGGCAGCTTTGGTTGCCAGCTGCTTCCTGGGAGCTTTTCCTCCGGTGGATTTACGGGCGGTCTGCTTGGTTCTGGCCATAGTGATTTCTTTACGGTCTTTATCTCTGCAGCGACAGGAAGCAAAACGGATTGTGACGAACAGGCTCTTTATAAAGGACCTGGCGGAGGCACCGCAGCGCTGATTGGTCCAGCTGTGGGCAGTTCGCAGCGCTGATTGGTCCAGCTGTGGGCAGCTCGCAGCGCTGATTGGTCCAGCTGTGGGCAGCTCGCAGCGCTGATTGGTCCAGCTGTGAGCAGCGCGCGCTGCTGAGGCGCCTCGCGTCATCAAACAACGACAAAGAGTCACTGCAGACGTTTTGTGTTAAACCTGATGTACTTTATAAACAGTGTGTCTAGCAAAACATGTCAATTATTGAAATTCAGTGAGAAATATGTCCAACTGTTCAAATCAAACTGCATTGTCAGCACCCACATTTCTATTCTCCTGTGTAACTGAAAACAATAAAAACAAATCTTCTCTTTTATGTCTTCAGATATGAGTGAATCTTTTTGAGAAAGTTCTTTGAAACAGTCTTTAAAACATCCATCCAACCAGAAGGAATTATGTCACGTATCAAATGAATGAATCAATTCAGAGCACTTATGTGACCCGAGTACAACTGCTGCCGACAGAGAACTTTTCATGATTAACTGAACTAAACTGCAGCTGGTCCCTCCAAAATACAGTACATGATAGTTTTGTAATTAACATGAAATGTTAATCCCGAACCTCATGAAACTCTCCAGACTTCCTGAGCGCGGTGAAATTCCATCAGTAGATGCTGTTGTGTCTCATCCTCGTTGCAATCAATCAGGGCACTTTTACGTTTTTTAATTACCTCTGTGCCTTCATTGATTGTTCAATGAAGTGTTTATATTAAATTAAACCTCCATATTTAAAATTTGATGTTTTATTATAAATTATCTTGCTGGGTCTATTTTCAAGTGCTGGAATTGGAAGACAAGTCACCATATGATAC